>JACJUY010002239.1:101288-112862 GCA_014220935.1 Platorchestia sp. MABIK | reverse complement strand
TCAGCTGATGATGGGATTTATCCCGAAACGTTCGTTCAAAATATGTTTAGAATTTTATTCTTCGCTTCTAAATTTTTCTATTTGAGCATTTAGTGCTATCAGGTCTGAAATCATGAGACTGATGTCTTTGGAATGCCTTTGGAAACCTTGAGTTTGAGAAGCACATTAGGTAAAGAGCAATACCACTGGAAACGATATTTTTGATCGTTTCTTTTTGATTTATACATCTTCATACAGCACGGTATGATTAACACGATAAAATACGGGTGATCTAAAAGAAATTTCAGGTCAAGTACATTGCCAGGTTCAAAGGAAGACTGGATAGATTGGATGGATTTGGATGGAAACTAGATTAGATCAGAAGTAGCAGTAACATGAAGATTTAGAGGTGAGACGTGTAGATAAATGGAGTGAAAGACGCGCTAACATAATTTTAGAAGCAAGCTATTCTAATGTCTACGTTGCAGACTGAAATGAATGGAGAATGGACGTGGACAAGGAAGTCTGTGATTCTGCCTAAGTAGGACTTGTTTCCTTGCTAAATCTATTCTTTAGTAGTCTTAGTGCAGTTTAGGAGAGACCTCCCATGTTAATTTTTTAATTTTTTAGGAAGTAGCAAATGATATAAACGGTGGTGCAGTTAACGTTGCTGCGTAACTGATGATACAGACGGAGGATTGAATCTAAACATATGAAATTGACCAGTGCTTTGATGGCTGTATGAGAATGATCCAACTCATTTTTTCCTGCTCTAATTTAGTAATTAGTCACTGTAATATAAGTAGTACATTCGGAGTCATACATGTGTACCATCTCCCATAAATGGGTTCTGTCATAAAATATTTATTCTCGGATGCAGATAGCTATACTATAGCTTAGGTAATTTAGAAGCCTGTTTATGATTAGACAGGAGAAGAAACCACGTTTTGATGATATGCATTTGTAGAAATCATTGACTACATATATCTCTCTTTCATCCTTAATTTATTTTTAATTCTTCCGAGCAGATGGGACAAAATCTTGGACCAAATCCTCAGGAGAGCAAAGATGGATAAGTTAATTAAATTACAAATAAAAAACGAATGAATATTTTTCCCGTTTGATTCCTCGTAAACCTTGTTATGAGTCTTAAGTAATATTTCTTGAAATATTTCGAAAATCGTTGCCCAACTCTATCTTTTTTTTCCTTATCAAAAAAGACAAATGTACGGCCGATATTAAAAGCCCTAATCATTAAAACTCCATATACCTGTGGCCCATTTTTCCGAAAGGTTTTCTTTTTAACTTGTTGTTTTCATGGCACTTATTTATCGCTGATAAGTGGTCATCGTTGTATAGACGGTCGCTTTAGGAATGTTAGTCCGGACAGACTGCGTGAATAGAAAAGGTCAAGGCGCAGTGATTATGTCGCCCTTCTATGGCACCATGTTTGAGTCGGCCGGGGCTTAGGGCTTTTTAAGGAAGAATGTTAAGCGGCGGCGCACACGGAGCTCCATTGAGTTGTGTTGACCTGACGTGACGGACTTGACACGCGGGGCTGACCTGGCGTGAGGGGCGCACGGCGGCCACTGCACCTGCTCCTCCTCCGCGGTCATAATGCAGCGCCCCAGCGTCTTTCAGGCGTCTCAGAGTAGAGCTTCTTAGCGAGCGGACGCTCGACAAAACACTGTGCCGAGGTCCACGGGCTATTCTCCTCAATCAAAGAAGTGTGAAAGTGGAGTAACGAATAATAGCTTTGTATAACGGTTTTGCGCTCAGTAGGATTCATTATTTAACTTTCTCAACTTAATTTGAATTAGGTTGAATGATCTGAATGCTGAAATATCCGAAGAGGAAGCCATACCTTACCTCTCACACACATACGAAGCTCGTTGATGAACTTGTACATTGTGTTAATATTTTAGTTTGCAGAATTCGTACAATGATTGGTTAATGATAACAATTAGTTTTAGCCTCCCTTACCACAACAAAGTTGTTCAACAAGAGGAAGGATGAAGGCACCATTTAGTTAGGAGTTAAGGGAATGTGGAATCTATGCACAAGGTGTGTTCCTGCACAGGATCTCCAGCGCGTAGAAACAGTAAGTTGAGAAAGAAGGCTAGAGAACGCGGTGAAGGTTCAAAGTAAAAGTAAAAGGAGCTGGAAAACAGGACAACAGTGAGCCGAAAAAAATTGTCATCACCAAAACAAAAAACCTGTTTTATTTTAATAAAAAAGCCTACCTTACTCTCAGCTTGGGACCTCGCACTTTCCTACTGGGAGTGATAATTCCCATAGGTACATTAGTTGTATCTGCCTGAAGGGAATGCAATATATGCATGCATTTAGTTAGCATGCAGGTAGTTATCGAAGGGATGATAAATGGGCAACTGTTGGTATCTCTCAAGAAACAGGAAGCGTCCATGAATTTTGTCTTATTCAGAACGGTGTGCAGCGAATGCATATGAAACTAGCTCGAATGCGTTACTCTTTCGAATTCTAAAAATGCTCCTAATATAATAAAAAGTCAAAGTTAAGCTCCCCAAGTTCACGTCTCTTTGGGGTTAATTTCTGCACCTTACTGGACTTGCAGCCGCAGGGAGAACGTGGTATGGAGAGTAAAAATAACTTTAAAACTTCGCATTCTGGTCTAATTGTTGACATTTTATAATTTATCTAAGCCCCCTGGAATTTTGGTTTAGTTCTGGGGTAGGATTGTTTATTTCAATATTCTGTTTTTCTTGTGTGTGGAAACTATCACGGTGATTACGATCTAAAAATCAGATTCAAAAACATTTTTAAACATTTTCTGTAAACACTACTGCTTCCCCTAAAAGAGAGTACCGAAGCCTGATTACATTATGCTCCATCTTTAGTGTTGGTAATAAATATTAATCATTGTCGCCTATTTATGCTTGTATAACATATTTTAAACTAATTTGTAACGTATGTGAGTACTTCGACATCTCTGTAGCTATTTAGAATTCAATAACCAACAATTTTTTGCTATAGCATACCTAACGCTCCTCGATCGCTGATAACACTGCAACGGAGCTTGTTAAATCATATTTCATCAGTTGTCTACTATCCATAAATCGTTGAAGAGCCACGTCCCTCATGTTTTCAAATTTTCTATCATTGTTGGACGATTAGAAGAACAATTAATAACCGTTAAGTAATAAGAAAAAATAACTATTTTAAATGTGCCATTTAGACGTGATATGGTTCTAGCTTTTATAACTAATTTTCTGAAAGTTAAAAGGTTTGTACCAGACAGATTCATAACCATACCAATTGATTTTTTGATTATACTTATCAAAATTGGTAATAATCTTGAATAATCAAGATGACATAATTTTGTGCTTGAAGCTTGGTAATTATCATGCTTCAAGAACATTTGTGCGGTCATTTTTTCTAGTTTTTTCTAGATGATGATGCTTGAGTACAATTTAAGATAGTTGTATTTAGAAGATAATCCCTATATTTTAAGAAATTTTTCTGTGTTGATTTAGGAGTTGAAAGAATGATTTTCCCAACCGTTCCTTAACTACAACTTATTTAACACCAGTTCATAGAATCACAAAATGTTCCCTGCCACAACGACCTCAGCACGTCAGGACAGGGTTGTCAGATTGGCCTTTCTTCAGGTCCAAAATTTTCAAATTTGTTATATTCAAGGGACATTTGGCCAATGAGACACGAAAAAACGAGTCACACCAATAATTTTCACAGTCAAACTTCAATATGGAAATGGTCAAGTTGGACAATTTTGGCCTCGAAAATGCCACTTTGGCAAGTACTTTCTCAGCTTCCAAGTCAACCCCCGAGGTTGAGATGGTAGTCCACCATCACTTCCTCTACGCGGCACCGGAAGCGTCAGAACCGTTTAACAGGTACCAACCATTCAATGCCCGCGTCTCTACGACTCGTTTTTGCTCAATGGCAGACTAACAACCAACGATTGACAGATCCGAATTCAAAAGCATTCGCCGCCAACCGTGAGCAGATGTGAATTTCTCCACCATGCTTGTGGATATAATCCTATTGCACTATATATTCAAGTCCAAATCCGAAGTTTTTATCGCAACACGGCCATCGCTCAATCAATTACTGCACAACACAACTGTAAAACGCATGTACACGGGGATAGCAAGTCAACAAATGTGAACGAAATCACGTAAATAAGTAGCATACATTTCAAACACCTTTTACTGAGCCAAGTATTAAATAATGTTGGAAATACGTTCACATTTTCATCAATGACAACATCTAATCAGTGTTTGACTTTGAAACCTATTTAGATACGCGGTGACAACTCGACAACAAAGATCCATTAAATTAATGCACGTTCTCCCATTCTGAGAGAAGCGTATCGCCTGAGGGTTCGCTTGAAGAGCCGTTAGCAATTACGATAAGCATTGAGCCAAGAAAGGAGAGTCTTATCTCCAACTTACAGGCTCCGTTGAATGGAAGACTTCCGCAGCGCTGCTCTCGATGCCCAGACCTCCATGTTCCCAGGCCTAGAATGGGACCTGTCGTGCGAGAATGTGTGAGAAATTTGTAATTTCTCTCCCAGCGAAGAAGATAATTTTGCCGCAGTACAAGACTCACTTACTGACTGAGAAATGCTCTAACCTTCATAAGTGTTAATGCATTGAGTTTGCTTGTTTGCCAAAACATCGTCTTTATTTGTAGCTGGGGGTAGAGATGAATTAAAACTGCTTCCGTTGATAAAAATACGAAGAAGTAAGTTCATTTGTAACCCGAAACTAACGTGTTCAGTGTCGCACTGGAATATTGTGTATTACACGGAAATTAGAAGGGTACAGAGGAAAAAATACTTATTGTTTGTGCTCTACTGAACTGGTGAAGAAGTTCGTAGTGAAACCGTAATAAAAAACTCAAAACCACCACGGAAGAATTGATTCATTGTTGCCGTAACAACTTCCTCTTGGGTATCTACTAACGACCACTATTGATTCGTCGAACACTTGTTTCTACCCCGTCTTAACGCGTGTGTAGCAACAGTCTTATCGCGGAAATCAATACCTGAGTTTTGAATCAGTTTCATGGCGTATTTAAGCAGTTATTAACTACAAATATTCTTTGGATAGTACAATCGACCCGTGTGTTAATACCTCGTAATTTTATTCAAACTTTATTTTGAGCAAGGAAAAGTTAGTTAAAGTTAATTACTAACGCTATGCTTGATTTCATTCGTAAATAACTCACAATTATAGTATAATATTGTCTATCCGTACAAGTTGGATGCGTAAAACATTGCATGTATAACTCGATGATCAGTTGCACCTAAGTTCAGATTCGCCTTCACTGATCGGAAGGCTAGGTTAACCTTCTCCGTAGAGCTAACATGTTCTAACACTTGTTATATCTCAAAACGAAGCGGACGGTACAACAGGACGGATTGAGAGTGCGCAGGAGGGACAGAAGAGGAGGCTCACGCATCATGATGACTTGCTGTGCGTTGTGGCGCCGCTCCTCGTCTGCCTCTCAGCCCTTGTACGGCCATGAGAAAAATACCTCAGGAAGGAGAACAAGCACAAGAGAGCGCCACAAACACACGCACGCACGGGCAGGCGGATGGATGGGTGCCCCGGAGGCACGCACGAACCAGCCAAGGAGCCGCTACAGGTGGTCGCCATCTTGGATGCTGTACTGCGCAGGTTTAAAATAGATGAACTTTCCTCTAATGTCCTCACAAAAAAGTTCAACATCGTCAAGCAAGCTTTAAATGAAATGACGTTTGTGGGGAATGTTGAGAACTAAGGTGAAAAACACCGGCGGAACTAAGGCAGTTTAGGCATTGCTTCAGGAGACGGAGCCACCAATCTTAGCTCTCCTTCCTGCTTTCTCGCCCCGAGGTAGAGACTTGTCTCAGCGTTTCTCTGCACGTCCTATTTTGGACCATGTGTTCCTCCGGTGGCTCGCCTGTGACGAACATGCAGTAATTTCTGAAGATTACATCTTGACACACTGCGTTGACGGTGATGATTTCTCCTGTCATCCTAATCATAACCGAGCTCCATTTTCAACTCAGGTGAGGAAAGACTAGAAGCTGGGTACAATCAGTCCACGGGAAGAGTTTCATTGTGCTCGTTATTTATTGTTTACAAGCCAATAATAATTTTCTTATACTATCATGAAAATTCGCTACTTCGCTTTCGAATTAGTTCATGCTTTTGAAGTTTTAAAGTTTTAAATTCTAAAATTTGTCCTGTATTTGTGGAGGATATTTTCTCACCGAGTTATTTTTAATTACAACACAGTTGTCTCACCGCTTCGAACATTATTATAAAAGTTGGAAAGATTGCTTCTCATCGCGATTATTTTTGAGAGTGTCGCTCAACATCTTCGTCCATTCAACATGAGTTCTCTTCTGTTGCAGCCCCGCCGTTATCCGTCGTCTCTGTGCTTCCTTTCACTCGAGCTTTTCTTTTTGTCGTTCAGAAGCCCATTTAAAGGCCCGCTTTGCTTCTGCTGGCTGCTGCTTCCTAAGCATTCGTTAAAGGCCCGAGTCCTGCCGGGCTGGGCATGTTTCTCTGTGTTCGAGGAAAGGAACACGGAGCAATTTGTCCTTGAACGCTCGTTCATTGGAAATACGAACTCGGAGATTCAAAACTTCCAAGTTCTGACTTTTCACGCATTGCTACGGATTTTAAATCTGCATGGATGAAGAATACATACACAAATTGAATACGACACAAATACGCAGAAAATGAGAAACGAACGTACGCGATTTTACTGAGTACGGCAGTAAGAGTCAGATAAAATTGTGTGCTATAATGAAAACCTGAAGATAAAATAATGCTCGTTATTGTGATGTGTGTGATGATATTCATACATGTGTGAAGGTTGGATCTTAAACTAACGTTTGTCATACAACAAATAGACAAATTTAGGCCAGTTTTAGATTGTCTTGAACTCTTGATATGATTAGACGATAGGCTACTATTGTATCACTGTTGACCTTCCTGTTCGCAGCTCCGGCATTATGAAATGCAATATATCACACGACCAACATGAAAGCCCATACTTTGTACCTACCAAAATGTAACAATAACCCATACTTTGATAGAAGCAAACAACCCATACACTGTTTTTCCCACTTTTCAATGCAGAGATAAGCCACAGAAGCATCTCGGGTTAATAATTATAGTTGTGTGGAAGACACGTAGTTGTACGCTAGTGTGAAGGGAAAATTTTCCGCTGCTACAATATAAGTTTCCGTACCACTCACCGGTTAGTTCGTTTCCTCATTGAATGATTTCATAATAATATACGAAAGATTTATGTGTTAAAAAATATTTAAAGGTAGTAAATATCTCCTAACGGTTTGAGTTACATTGGAAAGTTTGAACACTAGCGCATTTCAAGGAAGTGATCACTGCACCAGACCAGGGAAGAATTATGGTAAAAAAGTTCGAAGGAACCTCATTTTTTAAACTATATTAAATTTGGATTTTAACAAATGAAATTTGATTTGGGAGATTCAATCCCAATTGCTCCATATCCTAGTTTCTATTAGGCTATGTAAGAGACGCTTCAATGGAGCAACTCTGCTCACAAAATTTCGATGCATTGAGAGATATAATAACGTGACTAAGGATAGCGTTTGTTACAAGTTTGAGGTAGAGCTCGTAGCTCCACGTTGTGTCTCGTGAACTTGGGGAAGTAACCCGAGTGTATTGCGCGTTGCTGCGCGTGACGTCACACACAGTCCTCTATTGTTCCCTAAAGTGTCGGCACTGGAGCGTTATAAGAACACCATTCAAGAAACACTACTCCTACATGATACAAAAATGCGCCTGGCAACCTTCAAGAAACCTACAACCCGAATTCCTTTGGGCTGGTCTGCGTGTGGTGCTCGCCAGCAGCTTGCATTCTTCGTTATGAATCCCTTGCATGATTTGTCAGCTTGCGGACAAACAAATCTACACTGAGGAGGCTCCATTCACTATTTTATAGCATGTTTGAGAGTAAAAATAAAGCAAAATTGCTAATTTCTGCAATTCCTCCGTTGCAATACTGCTTTGCTACTTACTTCTAATCGGGTGTTACTCATAAAGAAAGGTTTACTCTTAGCATGGATCTAATACAATGAAAGTGAACTATAAAGAAAATAAGGAAAATGGAGAACAGGTACGGATGAGTAACCCCCGGTACTAATTCCTTTCCCGTATTTATGATTGAATTTTCTCCAAACTCATTTTACTTAAATTATGAGTAGAAGCGCTGGTTTTTAAAGAATGAAACTTTTTTTACACTGAACACCAATGCAAGCAATCAAACTGAAGCACCTCCTCGTCGTACGGATCCTTCTATGACAATATTGAAGGGTGTTGAAAAACTCAGCTTTAAAACACGGACGCGAGTTCTTTGCTGGCCCTTCGATTGACGTGAATTGGAAAAGTATAGCTGCGCTTGATGTGCTGTTTGAAAATCTGAAAGTTAGCTCGAACTTAATTTGAATTCTAGTACCTATAACGCCTACTCTTCAGTAGTGAAAGACGTAAGCAATTGATTTGCGCTTTCGAGTAAACACATTAAAATGCTTGGAGCCCTGCCCGGAGACTTGCAACCGTCTGTTGCATTGATTCAACGAGAGAAATTACTATTGACAACTAAAATCTTTGGAGCTTCCACCGCAGAGTTCCTCTTGCTCACCAAGGCTTCTTGGACTAGCGCATTTTGAGTAATCCTCTGAAAACCATTGGTACCTAAAACAGTAAAATCAGTGCCTTGTCATGATCTTGGAGTTAGTGAAAATGCACTTAGAACTTCATGTAGAACTACTTAGAACTACGACTTGGAGTTGAGTAAGTCAACAAATGTGTGGAAAATTTTCTTTCTGTAATTTGTAGTCATGCCAAACTTTGCTCATGACGAAGGACGATGATCTATGTTTGACCTTTATTTTTCCATCACACATGAGAGAAGTGCCGAATGAAACTACATTGCTAGTGTAGCTTCCATCGAACTTAACTCAAATCGGAATCGCATCTGGTAGCACGGGTCTTTTTCTTCATGATTCTCTCATCCCAACGTGAATAGCTTTGGGCACTAAGGCTCCTTCACTTTGGGCACCAGCTGCAGCATGCATGTCACTGTGGTAGGCACACCTCAAGCTGAAATGTGCACGTTTGAAGAGGCCGCCTCGTAACTCTCCGACTTTCCTCAGATCAAAGAGAGCAGCCAAAACCTGCGCCCAGCTGCCTTTTGAGACACCTGCCCAGGGCACCCTCTGAGGTTTTTTAATCAAGGCCACCATTGTCAGAGGTCACATCATCCTTTGTGAGGTCATTTAAGCATTGTTTCTCGCTTCCACAATACACCGGTCAGCCACAATTATTCACAGTCGCTGGCCATCAATAAAGCGACTTTTGACTTAGCCCTCACTTGAGCGCAATCCTAGCAGCTGCTGAGTTCCACGCTGTAAAAGCTAACGGTTTCGAAAAAAATGAAATAAAAATGAGAGCATCCTAAATTTTTGCCTCAACGCACCTCAAAGAGATAAGTGCTATCACAGAGCAACGTAGCCCAAGGCAAAGCACTAACGACGAGATCGAGGCGAGTGTGAAATTATTTTGCTGTAAACACGGCATTTGGTCAACTTTAACGTTTATTACGAAGTAGGCGAAAATGATGCATGACACGGCTTATGCTTTGTAAAAGCGGTGAAAAAATAAAAGAATCAAAGAACAACGTACAGACGACTTTTTAAAGAAAATTAGACATCTGGATCAACAAAATCAGCATATGTAGGTATATTTTTCTCGAAGCATTCATCATTTTCTCATTGCTGCCATGTTCTAATTTAATAGCCTAGGGTGAAATAAGGTGTTTCAGGGTTTCAAAATAATTCAGAGGAACTATGCACATTATTCACAAAATTTTAGCAGCTTTCTCTGGGAAGCTTTTGTTGCGCTGAACTTGATCTCAGCTCATGCGTAGGAACCTGCACATAATCTACGCATGCCCTGATTTTCCAAATTGTGAATCAAATAACGAAGTGATGAAATTTTTACATGCGCTCTTCTACGATTGAAAATGACTTTCCTTTATCACCCGAAACATCAATGTTTCATCTGCCAAAACAAGAGAGAATAGAGAGCTCATTCTGAAAGATAAGAGAAAGCAGCCAAGATGAGGCTGAGGCAAATTACAGTGTCGGCCGAGTGATCGATGAGATGACGGAAACATTCCTGAGCAGCGGACTGCTGCGAAGCTCGCTGGGTGGCGGCGTGCCGTAATGCGGCGGCGGTGCGCGCAGGTACGTGCAGCAGCTGCAGTGCGTGCACGGCGCCATGACGTGACCCTGGTTTTCAAACAACTGTTGTTGTCGTAGCGGTGCAGCCAACAGCCAAAGTTCTTCTGTCTACTTGGCACGTGCAGCTTTTCTAGCGTTAATTCTCAAGTTTGTGTTTTTCGAATAAAATCTGACCATTTTGCTCAGAAAAGCTGCACGTGTTCTACCACCTAGTTGACAGAACGGTCGTTGCCTAGTGCCTACTGTACTGCTACGATGACGTGCTCGTACGTAAATTGTTTCAAACTGAAACCCATGACGCTTCGATGGGCATAAGATAAGCAATGAGTTTAGGTTAATTAAGAATTAGGTATGTCTATCCTATGCAATGGGGGCCAGTGCCCCGTGGGAGATACTGTTGGTTACCTCAGCATTACGCAAGCCTTTGAACTTCTACCCTTGGACGAGTCTTCGAACTTCTATCTTTTGTGCCCACTTAACTTTTCTTAGTTTTCATATCTTTTTTGCCATCAAGTTTTTCTGTTCCCATTCCAAACTCGCAGTTCCTCTGCGTAGGGTATAGTGTCTGAGAACACATCCTGTGCATAGATTCCCCGTTTTCGACAGTGATTACTAAATAATCCTTTCTTTTCACTCGTTTGAGATCTACTTTGTTGTGGCTAGAGAGTCTTAAATTAACCAATAAAATAATATGACGAAATGTTAACCAGATTAGATTTTAAGTTAGTTTCAGCCTCCCTTACCACAACAACGAAGTTCAAAGGGAGGAAGGATGAAAGCTCCATTAGGTATAGAGTTAGGGAACGTGGAATATATGCACAAGGTGTGTTCCCACGCAAGATCCCCCCGTACAGAATCCGAGAGTTTAGAAGGAAGGCTGTGAAACATTATAAAAGTTGAAGATGGTACTCTGAAGTGCTGAAAAAAACAGTAGTGAACTGAAAAAAGATGGTCTGTAACAAAACAAATATCCATGACACGATATGACGTGACGTAACATGATGTAACGTAACACACGACGGGACGTGACGTAACATGACGTGAGGTGATGTAACGTGATGTAACGTAACATGACATGACACGACGAAACGTAATATATCTTACCACGACATGACGTTACGTGACGTGATGTAACGTAACATGACATGACGTGATGTAACGTAACATGACATGACACGACGAAACGTAATATATCTTACCACGACATGACGTGACGTGACGTGATGTAACGTAACATGACATGACGTGACGTGACGTGTGTAACGAAACATGACATGACGTGATGTAACGTAGCATGACATGACGTA
>JACJUY010002239.1:40477-101203 GCA_014220935.1 Platorchestia sp. MABIK | reverse complement strand
ACGTGATGTAACGAAACATGACATGACGTGATGTAACGTAGCATGACATGACGTAACGTGACGTGATGTAACGTAACATGACATGACGGGACATGATGTAACGTAACATGACAAGACTAACGTGACATGATATAACGTAACGTGACATGATGTAACGTAACATGACATGACGTGACGTGATGTAACGTAACATGACATGACGTGGCATGACACGACATTCACATCTGAGAAAAATATCGAATCCCGTCGTATTTGATGGGCCGTATACGCTCGTGTTCATCTTCAAATTTCAACTCATTTGAACTGCTAGTAAAGAGCTAGAATTCACCAAAGTATTTTGGCATAACAATTGTTTAATGTAAACAACTCTCATGGTTCGTGTGAGAATATAACTGATCGTATTTTGTTTGGAGCTGAAACATCAATTTCCTAAAGTTTTAGCAAGTCTGTCTCAGGTATGGATAGGTCGCTTTTAGAGCTTAAGAGTCGTCATGGGGCTTGTGAAACTTCATTAAATTACTATTGTACACGACCTGTCATAAATTACGGAATTAGATACTTTTCCTGAATAAATCTTCCTGGTGTGGATGATGAACATATTTTTCCATTCTAATATCACCTGCGATTAAATTTTTTTTGTACTTGTGCTGGTGAAACTCGTGTAACAGATACGGTCATTAGTAGAGCTGTGCCAACATGCACATGCATATATGCACGCGCATATGAAATCATGAGCGCATAAAATATGCGGCTTCAGGTTAGATAAATGCGATTGCGGAGTGTCGTATGCACAGTACTCGCATTTATATGCAAACAATGTGCGATCAAGTCTTGCACATCCACTACTGAATGACTGACTTCAGTTAGTTAAAACTTGTTCGATATTGTAAATATTGAACCCTAAGGTAATGATGTACTACGATAGTGTTCAATATTTACAATATCGAGCATTTGCTACTGATGCAGAAAACCTGAAAATAAAATGTCACAGGATTTCAAAGTAAAACAAAGTTTAACGTATGTGGTTGCATTTAACAATAATGTGCTTTTTAATGTTTTCAAATTGGACACTTTTTCGCTTATCGGCAAGAATACTTTTGTATTGTGAAAACACTCTTCCCACATCGTACGACACCAGGGGAGCAAATTTAACATTCTCCATGTCAGATGGAAAGAGCTGACCAGCTCCTCCGTTGACTTCCTCTACAGGATTGCCATACAAAATAGAGTTGACATCCTTAATCATGGGAAGATCTTCTCGTGCTAGCAATCTGAAAAAACGGATGCTTTATTCTAATCAATTAAGCATTATAAATATCATCTTATGCATTGGTTTTTCAAATGCTGGATAACTAACACCAGGACGGTGCCCATTTCAGATATCTGGGTAGAGTGGGGTATTGTGCTTGAGTTTTCCTTCTACCCAACGGGGAAAATCGCCGCGCAGCCCCAGGATTTAAACCCTTGACACCGTCACGGAAGGGTGCGTTCTCAATCACTCTGCCACGAGGAACACAAAAAGTTGGTTTCGCAAGTTTAATGAGACATGAAGCTTAAACTACCAGCACTCGGTGATTTTATCGTACATGAAAATGGGTCAATTTCTGTTAACTTTATGCCGAACCAGAAGGATTATCCTCGTTATTCATATCTATGAAGTTGCAGTAGATATTTCGACAATAACAGTGTAAACTCTCATTAGATTGCATGACAAACTTGCAGTTTACCGGCAATAAGAACAATTCAGATTTCGCCCCGAAAGTCATCTTCTGGGAATTCATTCTTGAAAGTATCATTCCTTACACTTTGGGTTACTTTGGGCATGGTGTAACTAATAAATAATGATAATCATTAGAATGCTAAAATAAATTTGTTCACTTCTTCAATCCTCAACATATTATCCAATTCATCTATTAATTTCAATACAAAAATTAATACACAATTTTTATAAAAAAGTTCTCATTATCTTCCTCTAGGTAATCCCGCTCATTCTGGACATCCCACGAATACCAAACATTTGCATTAGGCTTTGAATAACCAAATATTGCAGGAATATTCAAATCAGTATATAATCACTAAATATCAGTTGCAGATTTAATTGTCCTTATGTAAGTCCAGAAAGCGAAATTACTATAATGATGCAAGTTTTTGGAATTCGAGGGATTACCTTATTGAGTTCTTGCTCATGTTTTATGAACAAGTAAAGCACAACAACGGTATTTATTATTAATTCACTAAATGTAAATGTTTCGGGAATTGATACAAATTTCACAGTTGCATTCCACTTCAACACTTTTGTAGGTATAAGTAGGCCTTTGTGTAGAACAGAACAAGAAAACTATCACTAGGTGTGCAAATATTTTTACACCATGCAATTCTTAAAAACCTCAAACTTCATTAAATTCAGCTCGGACACCTCGATCTTCTGGATTTTATTTATGAACCAAATTTAACAACTTAAGAACAGGTCAAAAAGGTAACCTGGGCATCAGGTAATGAACACAGCGCACCGCGGGTAAAACTTGTGATGTTGCTTAAGCAGATTAGATTATTAGATACTTTAAGCCTCCCTATCCGCTACAAAGGCGATCCAAAGAGAGGAAGGAGGAAGGCACCATTTAGTATGGAGTTTGGGGAACGTGGAATCTATGCAGAAAAGGCATAGAAACAGTTAGATGAGAAAGAAGTGTATGAAACAAGATCAAAGTTGAAGAAGAAAGTAGTAGGGTTGAAAAAATAGGACAGCAGTGAACCGAAAAATAAAGATGTTCCGTAACAGAACAAAAACCTATTTTATTTCAACAAAAAGGAAGCCTACCTAACCCTTAGCTCGAGCCCTCACACAGTCCCCCTGGGAGCGCTAATTCCCATAGATACAACAGTTGTATCCCCCTGAGGGGTGTTGCTTAAGTAACCGAGAGTATGTATGCGAGAGGTCCCATCAATATACAAAATTTCTGGATTAAGGAACAGATTTGCAGTTTTACATTTAAAAAAAATCAAAAAACACCATTCGCATTACAGTATTTATGCAATGATATCGTGCATATGCATAAAGCATTTTGCAAATTACATCTGTTATGTTGCATATGTGATTTTGCAGATGCACAAGATAATTTTTTGCATTGCATAAAACGTTCTGCAAATCTCTTGGTTTGCAAATTTGCAAGTTATGCAATGTCACAGCTTTAGTCCTTAGGCATACTTAAATGGTGTGTCGAATAAGACGCACGCCGAATTTTAATGCATATAGAAATAATTAATTGAGACAAGCGCATTTCTAAGGTTTGTACCGCTAATGAGTCATACTATGCGTAAAATGAACGCGTATGATACGTGTTCAATACACCCCTCATGCGGTAGAGTTCAGTTTGAACGTCATTACTGTGAAGCAAGGCAATTTTTTTTCTATTTCCTCAAATAATTCATGCAGTGAAGGGTTAAGAGCATGACAGCGAAACGGACCAACCAAACAACAACTGTGTATTACCAAATAAGGGATTGTTCATTTAAAATTCAGTGCTATAGGAATATTCTGTAAAAAACGTGTGCGTTACATCGTAAGCTGCTGTAAATTTTCTCTAAACATGCAAAGGTTAGCTAACTGTATCGCGAGACATTTCGCTGTTCAACTTTCAACACGAATAGGACACGTTCAAGGGCGCTGGACTACCAAGAGGGTGAATAAATAAATTCTTATTTCTGTTAAATTCGAGCAGCTTTTCCACAATTCAATCAAAACCTCTATCGTTAATTTTTCATACGTTCAGACAATTTTTATTTATTATAAGTCACTCTGGTCAGGGCCAGCTTCATTACGGCGCTAGTGTTGAGGAATTTTTTCAGATGAAGGAACAATTTTGAGCTTCCTTTGTCGTGGATATTAGAAGGAAGTACGGGTTTCAGGCTTTAGAATGAACCATAAATTAAATTCATAGGTTTGAGATTATGCTACGAGGATGCTGCATTTTCTTGTTGCAAATCCCAGAAAATATTTGCGAGAAACACTACCTTGTTTTGTTTGACGAGTGAGAGGGTGTGTTGTCCATGCCTCCTATATCCTCAAGACCTGCTCATTGAAATCGTGACGTCACAATTGTGATCGAAGATTTCGCACCATTTATGATATATCGGAAAGGCGATATTAAGTTTGCTCCAATCTATCGTTGATTTCATATATATAACGACGGCTGACCAGAGTTTGGATAATTTTAAGCTATGTGCAGTAATTCTTTTTACGGAAAATGATTGAGTAAAACATTCATTTTTCTATATTTACTTTTGAAAAGACAGAAAAATCAAATTGTAGTTGAGCTTGTTCCACGCCGAACTCAGCCGCTCCATTACATTAAGCTGCAGTTCAAGACTAGGAAACATTGTACTCATGCATTTTCTGACAATATTAGCAAGTTAGGGCCCTCATTTTACCTCTGGAGCAAACAAGTTTAATGAGGAGAGGGCTTCATCACACCGTTTTATTCATGTCGATCCCATGCAACACCAATTCGAGAAAAGTAATCAGTTACTATAAAAGCTTAGCTCAGTTCAGCGAACTAATGAAAACTGACAAAAATTGTACACTATCATTGACTGTTAGATTGATGAATTGTGGTAAGCTTTTGTTGAAATACGATTTTTAATGACCTCATGTTATATGGGACCAGCATTAAGAAGCCCTATACCTCATACATATAACATCACGAATTCATTTTATAAAATAAGGACCTTAACGTCTTGATATTGCAAAAAAGGGCGTGAATACAATATTTCCTTATTTTAAATAGTTTAATCTGATGGCGCAAGCTACTGCCGCCCCAAAAAAGGTCGACTAAACTTCTTTTTTTTTTATCGCATCAGAAGCAATCGTAGGAAACTAATTTCTTTTATACACTCACTGGACCAAAAATGTATCACTGCATATTTCTTGAATTTTCTCATAGCCTGGTCAGCCTCATTCTATCGGAAATAAACTATAGATTGAAGCTAATTTAAATTCAACCCTTCGATTCGTCACAAATGGTGCAACACCACGATTCTGATATCACAATTTCTACGAGCAGGCCTGGAGATGTAGGATGCATTGGTACTCTCCGCCAGAAATATAAACTGATTGATTTTGAAGTTACCCTTAAGTCTCTTGAAAACAGGAATCAAATTAGGATGTACTAATTGGCATTCGCTCACACACCTTGTTGAATGAATCAAGAGATTTACGTGTTTTGGAATGGCGGCTTTTGACTTTACCAAAACGAGTTTTTGTGGCCTTAAAACTGTGATTTCTGCGCTATGTTATTTACGAGGTGCTTTCCCTGCTGTCTCTTATTCACGCAGTTCAATTTTGCTTTTACAGTGAGAAATCTCTCATTTGAAAACATGATGTTATCTGCGGGCATATACTCCTTAAATTTGTTCAGGAGAACCATTGCCCTACCTAGTCGTATTTTATTTTAAGGGTTTGTAGAGTATTGACGTTTTTGATGTTTGAATGGTGCGAGTTCAAGTCTTTTGTGGCAATGTTTTTATAGTTTTACTCAAATTATTAATCAACTGACCTATCAATGAGATCCTTCGTCTGACCCTTATCTTGATAACTTTGATAATCTTGTGGGCCTAGGGGTGCAAAATGTTCGAGAGTGACAACCTCAAAGACGGTCGCTGGTAATTCCAGCTAATTAAGTGGGATTCTAACGCAGGTAAGATAAACCGTAAACTTTGGCGCCTTCAGCAACATGACAATCTTTGCTTTGTCTCAGCGAGTCGATTTAGATAACAATAACAAAATTTTTCTCGCTAATCTCACTAATTAGAAATAATCGTAAAATGTGAAAGAGTGTTGATAATAAACATTAGTTATTTGTTTAAGTTAATTAACAAATAACTTCAAAAATACTATAATTTAGATAGAAAATCACTCCAAGAACATTGCTTAACGAAACATAAGTAAATGATAAATAACCAAGCTAAAAAGTGTGAATTACTTAACGACGGTTTCGCTTACGTTCTAGTATATGAAAATGTCTTTCAAGAGAAAACATCTTACTAGATTTCCATCAGCTATGAAATACTACGTTTCTTCACAATAACTTGCAAATTGCACAACAGCATGTTAGCCAAATACAGTACAATAATAACCTTTTTATTACTAGAATTGAAATGCTCTTCAATTGCTCTCGTGTAGTTTATGAAACAACGCCCTCAAAATTTACACAGGCTCATGAGAAACAATTCGGACCAAGTGAATTCTTCCAGCATATAACACCATGTGAGACGGGCAGCAGGGAGCCGTTCCCCACTGTGAACACATTCTAGTAACGAGTTGAATTTTTGCCCGCATAATCGGCGAGCTCGCGCCGCTCTCCGGGTAGCGATTGTAAGGGTGAAGGGTTTACCCAAAAGAGGCTTATCGCACCTAGCAAGAGCTCACGCGTATAGATTAGCTAAACTTTACAGTAATACAGCTTTACAATCCTTGCCCAAAAAATAACTTCATTTCAAGGTATTCATGTGCAATGATGAGTTTAGTTGTTAATTATAAAGATGTGACAGACGTGGATTATGAGCGCACGAGATAAAGAACAACAGACAGTGGAAGTATTTGAATGAACCCAGGTTTGGGACACTAGCTTTAAAGTCCTCACGTTAAGCTCATTAAGAGTTGTGCTGGAAATAAACTACCCTCGTTCAAACAGACCTTGATCAAGATTCATTCATTTTGAAAAGAAGTTTGAAAAACGCTAGTGTAGATTCACTGATGAAGTAAAGCAAGAACTAATGAATTTATTGGAGGTCAAACGAAACCACCGCCTGCATTAGTCTCGAAAAAGTTTTGTCAAAATTGAAAAGGAATACACTAGTTAGAAATTTTTACAGATTTGTGACAAACTCAGTACGATTTTGAAGAAACCCTCAAATCGAGTTTCACATGAAAAAGCTTTTATTCAGCGCAAGGGTCTCTAGCCACGTAAGCCAAAGTATACCCAGCCGAGAGAAGCCAAGAAAAAGTTAACAATACGGAGAAGGGTTAGCCAGACCATAAACAGAGGTCCTTTAAACGGAAACCCTGTTTTGAACAGGAACAAACAAAATGGGTCGCTTGTAGTGCATCAGCTGCGCTTGTATAAACACGCGCGTGAAATGAGACCTGCTTCATTCTCAAACCTAGCTGAAAATATATGAGCACACGTAAAAAGCGAACATTTGCTTCCACAAAAGTAGTTTTCCTATTAATCGTCACACAAACTTAACGTTCGTTGCTTAAATTCATATCGCCATACCAAATTTCTTCTGTTTATTTTCAGTAAATATTTGCAAACAGTTCCGTTCTTCTCATTCATCTCGTGTGAAAAACTCCGGCTCCAAAAGCGGATGCAATAAACTCGAGTGCGCATCCGCCAACTGATCTGGGTCATTCTTGGTCCGTTCTACCTTGCTCTCGCTACGAGAAAAAACTGAACAGGCTTGGATCTATACAGTATCGCTGACTTATCGATGACGTAGTACGAGTGATCCTCAAACTGCAGGCCTAAAAAAAAACAAAAATTTAATCTTAAATTACTTACATAAACTATCCTATTCATTAAAATTTGCTCTGTTTCTCAAAAAATATGAAAATATCAGAAGCATCAATGACAACAAGTATGAAAGTCAGATTGTCTGCCTTATTCCCCGACAAACGTTGAGTGCAAGTTTAAGAACTCAAATTTCTTGTATATACATTAGAGCTCAGAAAAAATATTCAAAATTTGACGAACTCATCCCGTATGCCAATTACTAGAGACATGGTGGCAAATATTTCATGTTCCTAAATCAATTGAAGGATTACAAAAGTGCAAACATCCATTCTCAAACCAGAACAAATGAAACACTGAAAGTCTAATAACACTTGAGCGCCGAGATAGAGAACTCTGTTTGAGATGAACAAGGTTATCCAATCACACCAAACCTCAATGCTCCATTCTTCTAAGCTATGGAACTGCCAAAGCCTTTCTTACAAAACACACTCTAAGTGAAAACGCTTCATTCCCGTAAAATCCAACCCCAAATCGTGCTGTTAGGGCGGACAGATGTTTTTAATAGCGTACCATGTATTTGTCAGGTGATGTCGGCAAGGTCTGTAGTTTGAGTTGCGCTATGCCATTCATTGGAAGGCACGCATCACGAAGGCCCTGGGGACGTCTGCCCGAGGCACTACGCCGGGCATCTGTCCTGGGAACTGGTCTTCACCGCTGCTCCTCAGGATGCGCGCACAGTTTCTACCTTGCACATTATCCTCGGGTACGCAGTGATCGCACGGCCAGTTTTCACACAATTTTTTGTGAGGCGGCTCCATAGAGTATTACTGGTTTAATCTTTGATGATTCAAGTGCTGAGAAATGTTTTCACGTGAGTCTGAGAGGCACCGTACTAGAATTTTTAAGTGTTAATTCATACAACGATTTTCGCACAAGATACTCGAAAGAGTGTATATATATTCATTTGAACGCAATTTCTGTCAAAAACAAGAAAAAATAGGTTTCGTTCGTTCGCGCAGAGTGAGTGATTAAATTAACAATGAAGATATCGTCTGTAAAAACAAAGAACGGACAACGTTGTTAGAAAATGAAATTGGGAAAACCAAACATACAACTAAAACGGAAGCCCCTATGAAGAAAAAGACATTATAGCCAAAAAAATCTGGTGAACTTATTGGCCCTAGTCATTGACAAACTAAGTAGATTTTTTGAAGCAGTCTTGAAGATAAGAGTTGTGAAAATGAATAATAATTCTCAAATTTACAGGTCAAAAGTGAACCTAGTTTTACCCTGAGTTTTTAAGCTGTTTGTGTTTACCGGGCTAATGCACTGGTCACCTTGATCTCGAAGTATAGTATGAGGACTAGCAAGCAAATTCCCCGTACGGTAACTCCTATCACGATGCTCAGTTGCTATTGGGGGAGTGTGAAGTACGAGATGTCATTCCCGCTTACGGACTCTGATGCACACCACCCACAACCAAATTTACACACTTGGGAGGGCTGCAACGAGGCAGGAAGATTTTCCATGAATCGAAACGGAAAGGAAATGCTGTGTTCATCTAAAATTACTCGTAAATTATTTCATGAAAGATTTTTAGTGAAGAAAACTACTATATTTTCCTTAATTTCCTCTGCTCGTTCGACAATATACGGGAATAAGACCATGCGTGATGGCTTGACGAAAAATTCAGATTGAGTGGAATGAAAGCTAAATATTTTTTTGGGGCTATGGACTTGCTGAATTCTCACTGAAATCCACAATTTCAAAGCATTATTTAAAAAACAGTATTTTTATGAAATGATATTTGGATGTTTTTCAATGATAGATCTGACAGCCCATTTTTTAAAACACCTCAATGATAAAAACAAGAACTTAAAATTTACAATGGAAGCTGAGGAGAATACATTCTTATGTTGCCTTGTTTGTATAACAAACGACAGATGTGAATGCTCAGTTTTTCGCTAGATTAGCTTCGCTGTAAATACTAGATTTCATAGCTTCTTAGCTAACATTTTAAAACTCAATTATGTAGCAGCTTTAGTTCAATGTGCGTAGTGCTTAGTTCATGTTAATTATTACATGAATAGCTCGTTTTCCTCAAGTCATTTTTTACAGCACGTGCATCGGATCTCAACTTCGGATCAAGCATCTGATCATCGGATCTCAACTTCCGAAATTTTTTGCCCAAAAAATTGACTTTCGTGCTACTAAATTTTTAGGAAACGTTCGCCTGCGTTGCAGGTCTCACTGGTATAGCCATTCAGTTGTGCACAAGATGCATCAAAGTTCAAAAGAATAGAGTGTAGTATTACACACTTAAGGTCCGTAGCTGGAATAAATGTGGTAGGAGTTACTGTACTGGTAATTTGTTAACTAATTCTCATCATTCAGCGAATAGCTCATTTCAATCCCTGACAAGAACAATAGCCACATTAACATATGTAAATAGCTTCAAAGTTTTAGATAAAACTCGGTTTGCTTTAGAGACATGAATTTTAAAATCTTTCTCATATAAAGAACATCCTAACCAAATAAAATCTTAACTCTTTTCTATCGTCAATTGTTAAAAAATATAAATAAATACAATAAGTACCAGAAACTGCCAAGTGAAGAGGTGTAGTCTGCCAAGAAAAGACAGTTCATCAAATTTTGCTGGACCACGTAAGTTAAGATTCGAAATTCACTATAATGCATCATCATTTGGAGAGCAGAAAACCATAAAACTCTTACCCTCAAGTGATTTAATTCTTTTTTATCAGATTTATTTTAATACATCACAAAGATCTGCTCAGCGATAGACAGGGAAATAGAATAAGTTGATTTAGGATAAGCTTGTGCTGATTTTTTCTGGACAGATGTCATCACAACTCTCGCCGTTCATTTGTCTTCCGAGTTGTCTTCATTCAGAGTACAAAAATTCTTCTATCAAAATATTCTTTTTCAAATTGTTGGAAGTCATTTATAACTGGTGGGATCTGTTGATATTACACGTCGTATATTGATTCTCATTTATTCTTTTCTTACTCCGCACAATCTCTAGTCATCTTAAAATTGAATCATCTCAGATTTAATGTTGCAGAACAAATTTTTTAAATAACAGCAGCAGACTGATATTCCTTGCACGAATTATAAATAAATATAGATGCAGCACAACACACCTGCGTCTAAGGACGTCGTTGGATCATGAGAATAGCTAAGGGGACTCTCAGCGTAGTCGACGTCAAATCAAACTATCTCTTTTTAGCAGCGGTAAATTCAGCGTCACTTTTATCTAAATGGCATCCAAATGTCGCGTTCTCCCTACCACTTAGGACAGCATCCAAGATATTGCCGTTATGAGGACAGTGTCCAAGATGCCATTAACTGTTAGAAAAAATTCTTAAGAGTCATCTCTGGGCGGTTTTCAATTTTCCCAATTTTTTATTGCAGGAGTGAAACAGAACCCCTGCACTGCGTAATTTATATTTCAAGGTAAATCAACCATATTCTCGCATTTATATTTTGGAATGGAGCATCTCGTGTTCCATTTGGCTACGAAAAAAAATTCTACGAAAATTAAGGTACGATGCATTGTCCTTGATCATGCAAGCGATTAAGTAAGTTCAAATAGTACAACATCCATCCAACATTATATGCTTAAATAGCTCCCTGACTGCAGCACTTCACTACTTTGAGTGCACTAAGAAAAGGTACACAGCCCAAAAACGAATATCGAACTGAAAGGTTACCTATGGTACTCTATTAAATCAATGCACAGCTGGCCGACAATACATCTCCATAAAAATATTTCAACCACAAAAAAAAGAACGCCAGACAGGCTAGTCTTCAGTTATAACTCTTAATTAACATTTTAAAAGAATTTTATTTTCAAAAAACGCTCTGCCGAATTAATGCCGTGACACAGCAATAACCTTTGAATCACGCGAAGTACTTAGTCCCCAAGGCGTGCAAAATGATCACGATTTGATTTTCAATGCCGAAAATAAATTTCCTTCTCTTTTCTTCGTTTTAAATATCTCAAGTTTATTTTTACTTTTCTTTTTTACATTTGTTTTCTTTTGCAATTCTTCTGGAACAACTGTCAGAATTCACTCGGTGCTCGGTGCTTTCAACTAAATACTAATGCCAATTTAACTCGCAACTAAGTTCACTTCCATCTACGTGAAAGGCCTAGCTTAAATAAACAATCATTCCCAGGTCGTCTGTATATGACGTCTTTAAATCCAGCTCAGCTCACAGGCGATGTAGGGATGGACAAGTGCTTCCAAAGGGTCTCGTAGCAGACATTTCGTATCTTAATCATTAATCAATTACAAGTTTGTACTATAATGAGGTTTTGTTTTAGCCAAAATATCAGGAATGAATTCCCACTGTTTTCGTTTTAAGGGAAGACGCCTCCATTCAATAAAGCACCTTGGCAGCCAAACGTCCTTCTCAATTACATTTGGTGACAAAAATTAGTGTAATTATTTACTGTTTACGATCAATAACAACTAAGATGAAATGCTACAGTTGTTTGATATCATTGTGATTCGAGAATAGATTTGTGGCTTAAATCATCCAGAACATTCATTTTGTTCATTTGCGCAGGATATTATAATGAAACACAAGGTAAAATTATTTCTCTGAATGGATTGATTGATCTTTCCCGTACCTAGTCAAAATATACTTTGAACGAAATTTCTTTTGGTTTTCCCTGTTATATGAGTGAAGTGATATGTGAAAAACTAATCAAGCAAATTTTATTGAAGATCTTTTCGCAAAATACAAATTGCCAAGCAAAGTCAGAGCTGGTTTTTTTTTGGTGATCGATTTCGGCCTCATCAAGACCTAAAGGTACAACATTCTCACGAGAATGTGGCAGGACATGACACCTGAAGCCTCGCGAGCATTTCACTAAAATATCCTCCCTTACTTCCAAAGATGGGCGGTAAAAACCGGCCTGGCGCCGTCCGAGCGCCTTATCGCAAATATCTTTACAAGCTCGGGACCTTTAAATAGATGGAATGGATACAACACATGCCTCACTTAGGCCTACCAGAATGTGCCGTCCTCTTTCATCAGGTGTTACATATGTTTTGTAAACGATCGTCATTAAATTTCAACTCGGGACTCCGATGGCTATGCTCACAATAATTTAAGCAACTTGTCTCCTGTTTCCTAAAATTCCTCAAGTAACTTCAGTAAGAGAAGGTACTGGAAATGGCACTGCCAACGCCTGTATTCTTCCTCAGTCAGCTATTTTTGTCATTGAAAAATAAGGTAGGGCAGATTATTACATCCACGCAAACCACGTGATAGCAGCATCAGATTCATCCAACTGAGTTACACTGAACCCATGAATTACTGAAATGCGCGTCACAAAACTCTGAAAGATTTTGGCATCCCTCGTGCGTCTACTTATCACTCAATTCTTTGACTAAACTGTTGACATCTTGCTGCGTTGTTTATTGAAAAAACTGTGTTAAAAAAGTGTGATACAAGCAAAGTTAGAGTGGGCGCTTGGGCTGAAACACGTCTTGGCTCCCACGTTGGGCTGGAAAATTTAGGTCTCTAGAAAGAAAGATGGGCTCAGGTAGAGACAGGTTCATGGCTAATGGTTCCTTAGCAGCCTGAACAATAGCGACCATTAAAGCAAAACTGTAATTTTTACCCATACGGCTCTTTTAAACGTCCATCAAGGTGCACCATAAATTTAGCCGAGAACATTCTAATGCAAAACTAGAGAGTGCGTTTACATTCTGTGATTCAGAGATCCTTCAGTGTAGATAACCTTGTGAGTACACGATATCTACATAATAAGAGGTGTTGCTGATAGGCATCCTCGATCTGAGTGTCATGCTAGGAGTTTATCTCCGACCAAGAAGGAGGTAGGAAACCTGACAGATGCAATTACTCAACGTCAGGAGCCTTCTTCTCTTAGCTGTAAGAAAAGTTCAGGTCCATGTACTGATGCCATTCTGAGAGCCATCTAAGCGCACGACTGCTCGGCTGGCTCTCAACGTTAGAAGGCTGTTGTCTATCAGTGCGTGTGAACTGAACAGAAATTCATTGGAAGTGCTCTCAAAAACAAGCAACAGCAAAATTATATACTCCCTTGGAGTACGGAGACCTGACGCTGGGAGGCTTGGCGGGACACTGGAGTTTCTCTGAGAGTATCGAAAGAAAACTACAACTTTTAGTACCTAGTTAACCCAATAAACGAAGACACAAGATTACTAAGCCATCATTTGCGTCTGTTGCTACTGAATTCAAACGCTCACTTAAACAGTAAGATACGGTGACGATGAAGTCGCGACTCAAGCACCCGCAGGTGTGTGCCATTCTGGGACTGAGAGCGTCCTGCTAATGTCAAAACGCTCTGCTTGTGCTGAGTGCCATGTGAGAGAGCCAAAATATAAACACCTGTGTCACTTCATGTTATGCAGGCTCAAATTCGAAAGGAAAAATCACTTAGTATAGAAAAATCTGAAGTAAGTTTATGACGGTTTTCAAAAGCTTTGAAGTGTTATAAGCGTACTAATTTACAATTATGTATCTATACGCTTGTTTTTGAGAACCACAAAAACGCTGTTCTTACTAAAACTTACAAGAACTACAATCATCAGAAGCGTTGAATTCACTCTCAATAACAAGGACTGAAGAGAATATCCTATTTAAATTCCAGCACTTTGGAGCAGTTAGCGCTCAGTGTAGGAACCGAAAGCTATTACAGTCAGTGACTTGCGAGTTGCTTTTGTATAAATTTTCTATAGAGTATTCTTTTTTGTGCATTAGGAGTAAGAAAGTTTGTTTGAACGGATTTTGAGTTGCGGAATGTGAGACACGGCCATTTGAAGAGAGACCTGACAAGACAAATTACTATAAAATCAATCACACTTCATTCGGAGCTACGCGAGGCCATTTCTGACGATGAGGTCCAAAGGCACCAAGTTAACTCTTTACTTGAGCTGATGCACAGATCTCGGCTGGCTTAAAGCAATAACTCTTGTCTCGTCTTTGTGTGGTTGCGTGCGGTTATGAAACCATTAGAGCTCAGCTTCGCGCGCTCACCCTCCATGTACCTTTAACTCATTAACTCTCTAAGGATGTTGCTAGTTTTCTTCGCCATTGTTCTCGCACAAACGAGCTGAGCTTTAAATAAGCTCGCTTTTTCTAAACCCGTCAGTTTTAAATGTCTTCATTACCATCGTGAAAGCTCGCTCATAAGCTTTCTTTTAACGCCCGCGTTGACATAACATTGGTCATCGAAATTTAATTTTCCTTGTGAAATAACCAAATTTAATCGGTTCTAAAGCCAGGTTTCCCAATGAAGGTGTCAGTACAATTTTGCGTTCTTGCAACCATGAATAAATTTGTTTACGTGTCCAAAATGGAAATGCTGCGTTTCTGTTTCCTTTTCATTTAACCTATATCGAAGAAGCACTACAAAATAAAACCATTGCTGTGATATCTGAATAAATGCAGCCTAATTTTCTTGAAAACCTTGGTATTATAAAACGGTAAATATTAAATTCACCTGTAACAATGTAATTGAAGTACTCTTCCAGGTGATGAACGTTTCAGAAATTACAAAATTATAACAAATATCGCACATAATTTATTTGAGATGCTTGAGCCTATATTTTGCGGTTTTATTTCTTTTTACAGAAAAAAATCTATTTTTTCTCCCGTTTAAAGGTGGAGGCGGAGCCATGGTCCCCTCGTGGTACTGAATGAGGCAGGTCTTGCTTGCCACATCCAACGCATTCTGGTGTGAAATTTTCCGTTCGTAGAGTTCTATGAGAGAAGAAAGCTGTCGGGTTTTGTCGCGTGCTCATGCCTAATTAACTCAGCATCTTGGAGCTTTGCTTGTTAACGAAGCAATTTTTATTATGATTTTGGACTGGTGCGGAAAAGTCAAGCGTGTGTGTGGTTGCGGGTGCGGTGAGTGCGGCAAGCGTTCGTGCGCCTCAAAGTTCACTCTGCGTAATTGTGTGCCCTGAAATGCCAGCAAAACCTGCTGTAAACTCTACAAATTGCTAGCACGTGAACAGCAACGGACGTGGGCAACGGAATGTGAATATATTTTTTCTATTACATAGTTAAAAATTTATTTTAGAAAACTCAAATTCGAACGAGAGGTGTATAGAAATAGTCAGAAAATACAATTAGTGATAACGATGGTGATTTTGATTTCCACAAGAAGTGTAAAGCTCGGCATGTCAGTGTGATGACAAAAAAATAATTCTCATTCAATGACGAAACAAAATTCAAAATGCCCGAGTTCGCAGAGCACAACACTAAACTATTTCTTATGAACGATCTTAAGAACATTGCTTTAAGGTGTTCATGAGTTTTGAGAATTTAATACATAAGAAGTAGCTCAAAAGTTAGTTATCAAGTCCAAGTCACCAAGATTTGACGAAGCTGCTGAAACAAATAAGCGCTTCGCAACATATTGTCTACTTCGTAACGTATTGTCTACTAGGCAACATATTATCTACTTAGCAATATTTTGTCTACTTTGCAACATAATGTCTATTTCACAACGTATTGTCTACTTCACGACGTATTCTCTACTTCGAAACACATAGTCTATTTCACAACATATTGTCTAACCTAACTTCCTTCAACCCCTTCAGGTTACATCCAATATTCAACAGGAACGCCTGCATTCAAAAGATGATGAAAAACGCTTACGCAGGAACCAAAGGAAGCTCGGATTTAGCTCACATGTCACATTTATTAATGAATTACAATACCGATAAACTTCCCTACTTTACGTTAACAACTTCCCAAAAAGTGCAAATTAAGCATCAGTACTTTCAAGTTTTTACGAACACTTCATCAAAAGCAATAACGTAGAGCTGATCCGTCTCTTGAATAGATATTGAGGATAATCCCAACTTGACCGGTTCTTTAATCCCTTCAGTTTGGACGAGGTAATCCAAGCAGTCGATTGTTTTGCGCTGAGACCGCTCACAGGCCCGGAGCGGTGGTGAGAGCACGTTATGTCAGCTGTGATGGCGTTCTCATTACGGTAACCGGGTGATGAAATGCTCCAAAAAATATCGACGTTTTAACTGATGTCATTTGGAAAAGCCCATCAGCTTGATAAGGATCTTCAGCTATTTTAGTTCGAGCTATACGAACATGAAAAACATGACAAAAATAGACTCCTTCTCAAATAAAACAATACAATAAAACGATAAACTCATGTATTAGCCTGTTTTTTGCACACGAGATAAATAGTGTCTTCCATTCGTGCGGTCATGATCCTACGTAGAAGTACTGCGTAAACAGTAATTTAATTTACTTTCATAGCAATAAAGTTAGGAGTTAAAGGTATGTGCTATTGAACCGTGGTCTATGAAAACAGGCTTAGAAATTATTGTTGTAATCGAAAATTAACTATATTCATTGCCTTAATACTGTCGACGTTGATGAATAAATTTAATTTTTCTGTTCCATGGTTGAACGCACGCATTCCAATCATGAACCACAATTTTTTTTTGTGACCAAAACGCATGTTTGAGTTAACACGAGTTTTCTTTCAAAAATTTAAAATCATGGTTTACTACAAACCTAAACTAATTCGCGTCATTGCTCAATTTTACAATACTAAACCCTAATAATGTGCGGTGCTGGTTGAAGTGTTTTTGCGTAGAGAATACTCTTCAATATCCTATTTTGGAAATTTATCAATTCTTTACGCCAATTCTTTTAAAGATGCCAATTCTCTATTGAGGAGTAGTTTTCATTAGCAGAATTAGTGGAAAGAAGCGAACAAATTTTCAAGTGAATAAAGACTCTCGCTCATTTTGATCCCGCGCCGTTTGAACTTCGAGGCGCACCTCAATGTCCAGAGCCGGATTTTCATAGCACTCGCGTGTTCGTTGTGGTGCAGCCGGCAGCGAAAAATTCCTCTACTGACTTGACTACATTACATGTTGATCATTGTAGCTAAATTCCTAACGTTTACAATTTTTCGAATGAAATTTCAGTATTGAGCATCTTGGAGAATTTTACCCAGAAAAAAAAACATATAGTGTAGCCAAGTCGGCAGAAGAAAGTTCAACGCTGGTTTTACTGCTACGAAGACAAATTTTAGGAAAATCTGACCGCAGCAGTCAGGCTCGGCTGAACTGAGGTAGAGTTCATAACTCGTCTCAAACAATACTCGTACATTGGAAGCTCAAAAGACCACTACAAATAAAAAATAGAAGCTTCTTTATGTGATTAAATCTCTTCTCTATAATTGGCCATTTCTCTGATATGGAACGAAATGTCAATAACTCATTACCTACTCGCTATTTTAGTCCGAGCTGGAACTGCCGAACTGTTTACGTTGCGGACGCTCGACCACGGCTCAGCCTCTTGTTTATAGAGAATGCTGAGATAAGCCTAAATTCCTCCTTCTGTACATAATAATTACCGAAAGCAGTTTTAAATACATTTCCATAAATTAAACAGGAAAAACAGTCGGCTCTCAATGAGAAAATATACCTACGGTAGTAAACGCTTTTTGTGGTAGGACTTGGATGACAGTACTTCAATTTTTTAATATATATGATCTAGTCAATCAATGCAAACCGATTTCATCAGCTACTTTAAAAACCATCAAGGCTGATGCAAAATATCATTAAACGATCTAACGCACAATTCTTTGGACTCACGAGAAACGTACGTGCAAATATTGGAAGCGCGAGTTATTACGCAGAGCAAAATTTGACATTTTCCACCTCTGGTTAGCGAACGTATATTTTTACACTTTTTACGGTTTTTTCTTGATCTTTCACATTGAATTTTAAATTACTACTTGTTCCGACGAGAGAAACTGAAATTAAAAGTTTTGGGATTTCCTTTTGCTAAATGTTGTACGCTTTCAGAAATAATAGAAAATTTATCATCTCCCAGTTCTGTTGCAATTTAAAAAAGTTGAGATGATTTAAAGAAAAGTCTCCCTAAAGGTGTGTGGTATGCTATTATTGTAACGTTTTCGAGACTTAAATAATTCGATAGAATATTGTAGTTTTATACTGATATACAGTGCAAGGATTTAGAAACTGATCGTCCCATAATCCTTACCCATTTCTTACTTATATATCTGCGCTGACGAAAACAGCAACAGAAATTCAGTCAGTAACATGATTTCTAATTTGTCAACACTTTTTTTTGCGTGTTCTAATTTTTAATACCATGATCATAAAAATCCTCGTGATTTGAGCCAACATCGCACCCTTCCCTCCAACTCCTTCCAATAAAATCTAAGCTCATTTTTGATTTGACCGATGGAATTTAGTGTTTTTTCTATTTATTAATTGTTGATCCTCAGAAGAAAATGGAAACCTGATTGAGCAACGTCTGGAAAGTAAGGTGGGTGAGAAACTCTTTCCAGCCCACAGTATGAATCTGTTCAGAAGTCGTACGAGTTGTATGAAGATGCGCATTGTCTTGCTGAAGCCGAAGGATGGTTCGTTTTACAACTGAACGTTTCCTCATTAAAACTCCCCAAGTTATTGCAGCTGCTGATAGTACTGCCAAGCAGTAATCGTCAGGTTGTCCTATAAAAGTTTATGGTGAATAATTTTTCCCATATTCCCCCTAACATTCGATAAATTTTCTTTCAGTTGAACTCTCTTTTTGTTGGAATATTTATTGGTGAATTTTCTTACAAACGTGCAAGGCACGTTTGTCTAACTGTCGTTTAGCATCGTTGCAGAGAATTCAATTTTTATCTTCGGCTATAATCTTTAAAAACTGGTATTAACAATCAATGAGAATGTAATTGGTAATTATGAGTCCCAGGTATGTCTAAAAGGCTTCATCTTCATACAAGAATAATATAGTCGGAGATGCGGATTTTTTTTACTGCGAACTGCACGAAAAGCTATAGAGAAATGAATATTTTCACATGTAGTTTTCCAATTACAAGTCTCTAACTGCTATATTAGTTCTTTCACGTAAAAAACACGAGAATGGGCAGGACTTAGAGTACGACCTGATATACATACTGTGTTGTAAAACGAAGCTTCTCCGTAATGCTCTTTCTTTAATTAAGCGTGTTAGATATTATTCACTTCAAATAGAGGCGTCTGAGCCAAGCGAGACCCGTTGAAGAATCGAACACCCAAAGTTTACATTCTCTAAATTTACTAAATAAATTATTGATTACACCCTACGAGTATTACTTTACACCCCTATCTGTATTATAATTCAGGCGCAAAAAATGACCAGTTAAATAAATTTAAGAGAGAAGGGGTTAAGAAAACGTCTCTAAAGTTTACTCTGGAATTTCGATAGATAAAAATTAAATAACTCTCTGTAAGTTGTTACTAAATCTCCGTAGATTTTGTCCCACCTCAAATGTATGAGTTAGCAAAACAGGCAGTGGAATCGCAAAATATGTTTTTGTAATGCCGATTTTATGTTAATTATTTTATGTATGGGAACGCCAGCACGTGTATGCCTATCCTATACTAACGAAAACGATTGCACAAATACCACGCATTTCTAATAAAATGTCCTCGTGAAATTCTTCCTCGATTGTACAGAAAAAGGAACCCATCTTCGAATTCAGCTTATCAGCAATTCCATAAATCTGTGAAGCGGTCGGGGTAAACCAGCTATGGCTGTCGAGCCGGACTGTGGAAAAGGGTTGTGCTGGGCAGTTCTGGTGAGGCCTGTGCTACCTCTTTCGCCACCTAGTGACTAAGGATGAATGAGTGTGGCTTGCTTTCGGCTACCCTCCCGTAAGGAGGAAAAGCCTGGTATATGAATGACATAAATCTGTCATATATTAATAAATTCGTGAAATTCATTCTTCAACGTACGGCTAGTCAAAGCTACAAATTCTTTGGGTTCCAGCTTGATGAGTCGGGAAATGCCCAGTTCTTTTACCTAATGAGTTGCCCTAACGTGTGTCATTCCATGTTATTCACAAATAGTGAAGATTTGTGAGACGTCTTTGACGTAGGGCGGCATCAAATTATGCAAGTTATAGGAAACTATAAAGAGGTTATCGTTATCATACGCTGTGTCACAGACGGACGCGCATTATACGATTAAAAGTCTATATGAGCAAATCTACTATGGAGATTAATACGTTCACTGACATCGGCACCGTCAAAAACTCTGTTCTAGAATCAACCAAAGAAAGACAGAGATATGCCAACTACAAAAACATAGCACTTCTGAGACGAACGTTAAAATGGTGCGTCTATAAAAACATGTTTTTTATCAACAAATGGATTTGAATAACAAAGGATCATAGATGTCGAAATATCAAATCCTGTACAGCGCTGAATGTCAGATAACAGTTCCTCGTTCAAGAATAACTGGAAAGAGTAAAAATATCTGAGCAGGGTAAAAATATTGAATGGACACGAAAAAACGAGCTCGCCGACTAAACCGCACTTTTTGCCAACGATTGCCGAGCAACCTTTCATACACCGGAAGTCCGGAGCAAAACTTGCATCGAAAGAGTAACTTCGTCCTTTTAGGGAGAGGCGTTAACAAGAGGACGGCGGCTTCATGCTTCGGGCGTGAATTGTTGGTGCTGAACTGGTTGGCAATTTTGGACAGTTAGTACGAGTGAACATAACAGTGACGGTCTGTGTTTGGGTTGTAACACAAACTAAAATTCTTGCACGCATTGCTCTTGCTCATACTGGCAGGAAGACCAAAGAGTATCTTTTGAAAATAGGCTTACAAACTAACGAATAATAGGCTTGCCTTAATGTTCTCTAGAGTTGTATAAATGTGAAGATTTTTTAAAGTGTCAAAAGAGAGGATCATGGATATGAATATCAAGGTAATTTAAAAATTTAATCCTCGAGAAATATTGACATTATGAAGAAATATTCAACTAGAAAAATTAAACAAGTAAACGAATTTCTTAGATGGAAAGCATCATTGTATTTCCTCTTATAGTGATGCAACTGCTAAAAATAGCAATGGTAAAAATATTGGTACAAGAAATACCAATCCAGAATTATTCCCAGTTTGTGACCTCAATATAAATTTTCTTCAACGAGTAATTTTAATGATTACAACTGGCATAAATTCAGTTCTCCGTATCGTTTAGTAGAAGCTGATCAATTGAAAAAGTATTAGAAAGATAGCTGTCATTTGTTTCTTTAAATGTGTACGAGTCAAACTTGAAAATTCTTCGTTTATACACATTAGTGAACCCAACATTAAAGTCATTTTTTAGTTATCATAAAAAAAAATACAGAACATCCTATAAACAACAGTGCACAACTGACCGTGGCACCAAGTATAAGCCACTCACATAATAAGTGTATTTTGGGCTTAAGAATAATGCCCGGAAACTCGAGTGAGAAATGGCAGGAGCACACTTGAGGACCTAAACCTCTGCCAATAATGGCTGGAGGTGACGTGATGAAGAATCTCTTGAAAGTCGCTTGATGTGGAGTCAGACCAGACCAAGAGTTCGAACGTAAGGTGTCACTAGGCTGGTAATTAGTGGTCGTCTCCACCAATGCCTCTCATTGACAGAGATAGGTCGGCCGTCCTATTTCCCGCACTATAACTTAAGAGTAATATCAGGCTAGAAATGTGTTGGACTCGGCGCGGAACTGGAGGGACACTCTGAAGTGGGGCACGGCACCGACCCCACGACACCTAAATAAAAAATCGTCCACGAAAACAGAGTGACCTTCAGCTCCGAGCTGGGTAGGAAGAGGATGAAGTCTATCGAATGTGCAATTTTAAAAATTAAAAAACTGAGAGAAATTATGAATTAAAATATACCATTGTATACGAGAGTGTACAAAAAATGATACAATTTATGGGAGACGCATACACTACTCATTGTGATAGGAATGAATCAATTTTTTCAAAGTTGAGATTGGGCGAACAAATATTCCCGGCGATTACTGGAAAATATTTGAAGAACTATCCGGCCCGTAGTAAATGACGCTCGCAGAAAAGTGAGGGATTCATGTTTTAAAGAATCTATATTGAAAGAATGAAAGACCTCCAGATAATACACGACCTCCAGATAATACACGAGCTATAATTATTGAAACATATTTCTAATTTGAAGGCACATGGCGAAATATGCCCCTCAAGCAACGAGGTTTCACAATCTTCAGTTAAAAATGTAGCTTGCAGCATCCCAGAAAATAAATATTTTTTGAAATCCGAAAGGAGTGAGTTCCATTTACGTGCGACACTTGAAGAAGATCAATAAAACAATTATAATGCATGAATAGCAAACCACAGTCCGTACAGCTGCATCAGCTGTGAGGACACGCCGAGTTTAACCGACAAGTCAACGACTTCGCTGTGTTACGATCTTAGTGTGGGAACATCCTTCAGCACTTGCCAGCGCTGCCTGTTTATTAACCCTTCGGTGAATGTCCTCAATCCAACCGTAAGCCTTTTTATGCTATGATTTGGATTCAAAATGTACGAGTGAATGAAAATTAAAGTTATTAAATGAATTCTCTTGCATAATTTAGTATATGAAAAGACTTGATGCAGTTAAAAACTCAACTCGTCGAAAATGATCTACGTAAATATACGTCACATTCGTAAAGAGATATTTTAAAATATTTAAAAAATGCGAATTTCCAATTTTACTTAAAAGGGAAATTCTGCACAACTTTTCACTGAGGTGCTCTTATTTCATAATGGGAAGAGCCAACTTTAGCAACACAGCCAGTTCCTCAAATTAAGTGTCATTCAAAATGCGACCACATGAAATAATTTGAGTGAAAATAGTGCGGCCTGCAAAAGTTTTTTCCTCTTCGAAAATAGATCTTAAAAGTGAGGGCAGAGTCGGAGCCTGCGATCAACGGCCTATGATTCCCTCTCATGCACGCGCATAAAATAGGATAGCAGACGGACGCCCAAGTTGAGCATGCAGCACTGAAGACGTTACCAGGTGGTGTGCAGTGTCCGCTTCCGCAGTGCGCGCTTCTTCAAGACTTCCTGCCCTGCCTGCAGCAGCTGCACACGGCTGGTGGGGCAGGCTCTCAGAGGTGCATTATTGGCCTAGTTGCTGCTCTTTCTCATACGACAATGTATTTGCGCTTCATGAATAAATAATTGAAAGGAAACATTGGCTTTCCTCTCAAAACTCATTCACAAGCAGTAAGTTACAAGAAATGCAGTACAGTCAGTGCGTTCGCTTTTTAGTTGTATGTCCTAAGTCCAACCGCTTTCACGGGGCTGATCGAACATGCTTGCTGAGAGTGGCGAGAATCGTACCCGGGTTCGAAACAACGTAGCTGTGAAGAAGCTTCTTCATAAAAGACAAGGTAGTACAAGACGTGTTGGGATCTAGAGCTAAAGAATATAATAGAATATATCGGCAGAAATGCATTAGTCGAGTGGCTCATCCTTGTACTGCTCCTCGTACCATGTCTTCTGACACCAATCACACACGAGTACCAAAAATCACATTCACAGTCATCAATTTTTACGAACGAGCACCAGTACATTCGTTTTAACACCATATCTCAATACGAGGCTATTGTACAGGAGTGTGATCCCAGGATTTGACAATTTATTCAACGCTCAAGCAATTTTTTCGAATCTCCTTAGAATTCTGCTCACCCCTCGTACTCTAGAATACTGGGGCATTTACAACCCAGTAATGGTTAAGACTATTTTTGAGCAGAACCTTGAACAGAGCTGATTTACTGGCGATGACTGAAACACGAAGAAATTATTTTGATTTCGTCGCTTGCGGGGAAAAATGAATAGCATAGCACCAACTCTTTTCATTTGAGTGTCAGTAGTTCATTACTTACTTCTCAACGAAAAGAAAACCGCTTCCCATTAGGGGTTGCAAAGTTTCTTCGCAACTAAAAAATAATTATATTTGGGATTCACCATTAAGCATTTATTGTGTTCAGTATTCAGCATACCTATTGCTTGGATACAAAATGTCAAATTACTCGTTGGATCTGCTCATCTTAGCGGGAAAAATACAGGTATGTTGATTCTTTGACTCTTCTTCATCTTTCTCTCCGATAGTTTTACGACAGTCTCCTGACGGCTGTGAAGTTAGTTGCGGGGTAATTCGATTGTTAAAAATTGATCCCCCTGGTAGCTTTCTAAGCATTCAAAATGCAGAACATTTTACTTCGCAACTCACGTCGCAAACGTTTCACTTGTTTGATTGTGCATCGTTGAAATACGCTCCCTAATTTCATGATTTTCATTAAAACTATGGGCGAAATTTATCAATGCAATGCATTCATGATAAAGTTCCGTTCACGGACCTCATTCGTAAGCCCAGGCACCTCAAAACGCCGCGTCGTTTCATCTGGCGGAACACAAAACCCCTCCATGGAAGCGATTTTCAACATCTATGCCAGAGGTTCTCAACCAGTGGTAAATTTACCCCTAAGGGGTAAAAAATTCTGTGGTTGGGGGTAAAGAAATTAAGATAATGCTGATAATGCTTCTTGTGTTTCTGTCCATTATTTTTTGCTATTCAAATTAACTTCATAATTTTCTATTTAGAAAAGGTTTGATGGGAGCATGGGGTAAATGGAGAAATACATAAAGCCGAGGAGGCCAATGATGGAGGAAAGGTTTAGAATGGCTGATCTATGCTGAGGCACAGTGACGCTCTGTGAAGCATCTGTGGGGAGTGCCCGCAAGAGGTTTAAGAGGGAGTTGCGCGGCCGGGAGTTTCAAGGCGGAGTTTAAAGTTCCGGCCATTTTTCATCGAAATAATGCATTCAGATGGCTGTTATCTATGGCAATTAAGCTGAAAATATTTACTGAAGCCTGTTTTCTTTAATTTCTTGCTCTGCTACTATAGAGTTGAGAGGCAATTTATAATACTATTGTTTCAAGCGAACAACATGCCGGACTCTATGTGCAACAACGCGAACGTAAATGATTGGACGAGTTACTGCGCAGTATGACACAAAAATTAACAAATATTCAAATTGTAACCTTACCTGCTGCAATACGAAAAGCACTGCGGATGTATAACCAGTTCAATATCACAATTACCTAAGCTATGTCAAGAAGGAACAAGTCAATGAAGTTAGAGATAGGATGTTATTTTATTTGTTCAATAGAGAATACGAACGAAAAATGTACTCACCGTTGCATGAAATTCAAATGGTTAAGACCAGAGACAGAAGACGAAACCCTCTAGTTGTGTTCTTCACTTTGTGTTCTAATTCTATTCTTCGTGGTCAGCACTGTCTGCAGAAATAATCCACATTTTAAAAAAATTAGTTCTCTCAGAGAGTGAGTTCCTAAATTGCACAAGAAGTATAGCTACATTAAAACAACGCCTTTCGTGAAAACAGTAGAAGAATACGCGAGGTATTCGATTAGCTTTTCCAGAAATGATCCCACATTTATAAAAAATTAGTTCTCACAGAGTAAGTCCCTCGATCGCGCAAGCAGTATAGTTACACCAAAGCAAAGTCTTTCGTGAAAACAGTAATAAGATGAGCGAGGTTTTCGATCGTGAGGTGGCACTAGCGCCTCCCTGCCCGCCCTGTCCACCTGCCGCGGCCGGCAGCACGCCTCCCACCTGTTGTACGCAGGTAGTCGCCACATTCCTCAGAGGAGGAAACACTCCTATAAATAATTGCCACTACCTGCATCGTCTTATTTCGGCTTCCTCCCGTCCACGATACGCGCCCGTGTGAACTTGAAGCTAAATTTGGGCTCCATATGCTCAAATGAATGATTCAGTGACTGAACGTTGGTATAAAATTAGCAGTTCTGTTCAACCACATCCGTGCGTAAAAATGACAATGAAGAAAGTAAATTAAATTTCAACTCAATAGTGAATATGTGAAAAGGATGAGAATGACGCGGCGTGAGTTCTTTTTGTGTTACGTACTTCAAGGTGATAGGACTTCAAGGCAATCGTTTAATTCATCATTCTTGTAGCAAGGGTCTTCTTCGAACAGAGATATTGAAAACACATTAAATGTCAAGTTTGTGTCTTCAAAGTCTCTGTCATGATTTATTTACTAGAGGTAAACGTATGGGTTATGAAAATAAACAATGGGGGACGTTCTAAAATTAATCACAAAAAAAAACAGAAATTGTAAACTTTTCAAACAAACTCCGCTAAGTGCACGGATGATTATTTATATCCACATATTCTCAAGTATCGCCTTCAATCTCATACTTTAGTTCTTCTTGAAACTTCTTTCACGTGTTCGAACTCGTCTAAACCGAAAAACAACCCATGATAACTTTTATCCGCAATTCCTCTCAACAAAGGATGGTGTAAAAACTGTACTAGAAGGTCTGGTGCTCCGGATATCGTTTCATAAAGGAGCTCGCTTCCATTTCTTGAGCAATACGTTGGAGGAGGGCGAGTTGCTCCATTGACACGAACAAATGCCGGCGAAGGAGCGCGGGAACGTTCTAGAGACAGACGTGGCGGCCCTTTAAAGCAGCGCCAAGATGGCGCCAAGGGGCATGGGCATTTAAACCCGCGCCCCTCGCCCCCCACACCTCCCTCCCTCCCTCTCTCTCTTTCTTTCTTCATTTCCAGCCTTCTCTATATGGACGTCGAGCTGTCGGGTTTTTATCTCATGTCCTTTTTGATGAATCGGAGATGCTTGGAATTTAGAACATCAGATCATGGTCTTGTATTTGAATTCTTAACATGTGGAAATAGAAATAGGAATTAGAATTGGTCTACTTTTTTTCGTCATGAATTTCAAAACGCTATCGACAGAGCACAACAGATTACATTAATGTAATACATTGTTGATTGCGCTAACATGGGTTATGTTGTAGTAATATAATTGTAAGTGCACAAGATGCAACACAGGTTCTAACAATTCTCCGAATATGGTGTGACATAAAAAGTTAATGATTTATATTAACATGAATTACTAAACCTTTTGGCAGCAAGAACCGGGCTGCTGTGGAGGCAGGTACTTGATAAGAACTACCTTTGCCCTTGGTTTTTAGCCCTATATTAGATATTTAAAAAAAGAAATACGCTGGAATACCCCACCAAATTTTGCGTGACTGTACTCAGGTCTGGAAGAAACTACAAATAAAAAATTAACGGCTCACACTTAACATGTAATTTTGCATTAAGCCTTAAGAAATAAAGAAATAGAGATGAAGAAGTCAAGACAAGAAATTTTGTGCGAGTTTGAAGCAACAGTTGCATTTACTGACGTATCTTTTCAAATCCTTAACTCCGAGATGTACGTATACTACGAGATCGGCTCATGCTTCACGTCTACGCAAGAAAAGTTCTTCAGTATAGTACGTACAGCAGAGATAGTGTAACAATACGGATTTAAAGCGCAGTCATTCATTTAGTGGTTTTGATAATTTGGAGTTGTGGAGGGAATGACGGTGGAAATATATCCATCAACGACTCGAAACGTGCTTTTGGGGTAATTTATAGCACATCAAACATGAACCATGAAATATATTAATGTTAAAATAGGTCCCCTGTGAGAGCCCCCTCGTAAACAATACCTGCAATTATACCACAACCTCCAGTCGAATTTCGCGCTCGTTTGATGTGGTTTTATTTGACAAAACGAGCTCGTCTCCATAAGTAGCAGGTATAAACCTTCGGTCTCATATTTTTACGTGAGAATGCTCTCTACAACACGCTTCGCTGCCTCCTCCTCATCTGCTCACATTTCTGACGCTTTTTCTCCCTATTTTATGAATACTGAAGACCTGGATTAGAAATTTCTTAATCTCTAGTCTCAATCCGTCGTTTGGCTTGCTTTCTTGGAACAATATACGTTTCGTTACCATTCCTCCGTCCGCTAATGTTCACTACTCCTAGTTTTTTTACAATTTAAATATTTCCTGGTCCCTAACACTTTTTATTACTGTGTTCATAAAGGGACTTTAGACCTCAAAACAACAGTTTAATATGTCAAATTCTACAAACACTTTATTCACAATGATAAACTGATGAAAAATATTCTCGTACAATAAAACGATAGAGCTTTTAAACTACCTGCTATTGATAATAATTTTGGTTCAGAAATTTATTTTATGAACATTGCTTTGTAAAACATAAAAATATATTCACCCCTCAGGGGGCACGAAATAGGCAGTAAGTTATGTAAGTCAATTTTTGTTTGTCCCACGCTACGGGGACGGGCGCCCACACACGGAAAAAATACTGTAAGTCTACTTCAGCAATGGATAGGCTTACGGAATTTCTATTTTTCGTGCCCACTTCGCTTCTATCAGTTATCATGTGTTCTTCACTAGCTCTCATTTTCCTTGTCTTTCTATTTTATCCTAACTTACTGCTTCTATGCAAAAAGTATCCCGGGTAGGAAAACACCTTGTGCACAGATTCCCAGTTTTAACAGTTTTTACTCATGTTCCCTTTTTGTCACTTTTTCGGGGACACCTTTGTAGTGGCTAGGGAATGTGAAAATAGCTTGTAGAGCTATTATTTCAGAAGATAAATTAAAACAGGTAAAAATTTCTAAAGCAATTTTAGTAACAAACATGATGTGACTTAATAAGCTTCATCATTGTTAGGACCAAAATGCGGTGCTAATTTGAGGTAAAAGATTACTGATTGTCGTAAGTCCAGTATTGAGTTATGAAGCTATCAAAATGTTTAAGTAAGCGTAGACTTACCGTACAATTTGTTATCAAAAGTTTAGAGGTTCAATGCGACAGCGACTCTGCCTCGCCATGAAAGCTTACACCAAGGTCACGAAAATCTATGAACCGTCTGAATCGTCCCCACGAGATGCGGGCGAATTAAGGAAGTCGCAAGATCAAGATAAACATAAGAGTTGGCTTCAAACTAAACGCTTAAGACCTGGATACGGAGGGTATCAGCGTGCGTACTCGTTTAATTGAACGCTGATTAGATAGGAATGCCTTACAGCGACACAAACCTCGACGGAGGTCTCTTTACAAGCCACACCACACATGAAGCCAGCTGTATGGTGTGACTTATCGAATAAAACACCTGACCTTTTTTATTCGGTTCTGTCACTTTGATTTGGATCCACGTCTTAATTCGTTGTAAATAAACTCAAAAACACTTCTTTTTTCTTATGACGCTGAAGCCTGAACTTCATTTAGCCAGAACTTCATTTGGGCGTGCTGATCATGCACAAATGGGATGATGTGGAGCTCCGGAGCTCTCGATGACGTGGCACGGCAGTGCAGCAACGGTTTTCACTCGCCTGGTTCAGGGGTGAGAATATGCTCGATACCTCAGAGTGAGAAGACGTTACCGCGCATGAAATTTCTCACAATTTAGGTTGTCTCATAGACTGAGCATTAAAAAGAACTGAAATAGTAGTGTACAGCAGATTGTTTTCAGGTTAATTCAACATCTCTGAAAATATAAAAACACTTAAAGCTTTGCTCAAAACTGACAGAAGTAAAAAAATCAGCCTAACAGGGAACTAGCAGAAAAAACGCGTCCGTACGGAGATTAACAGAAGAATTGGACTTCCTGCAACATCTTCAAGTTCGTGATGTTACATTTTCATGCTCGCTAAAAAGAATCCCTAAATTATTTCCAGTAACATCTGACCTGTATAGCGTGAGCCGTCAGCACTCTACGGGTAATGCAGTAGTAAAACTTTTAAACGGGGAATATAAAGAGTGAATATCCAAAGCCGGCGTTTTACAGCGTAACTCTACTATTAGGGCAATGCAAAGTGAAGCTTAGCTTTTACTTTTCTTGATACGCACGGGAATGCTCAAATTTTAACTTGTCTTGGTTAAAAAGTCGACCCATAAAGGAATTAATTGTAAATCATTTTACAGTAAACTTTACATAATTTGAGCCTAAGCTCTTGCTTGCATGAACCCAACTCCGCGTCAAAATAGACGTATATTATGAGAAAATAAGAAACATTCCGCCTCAGGAACTCTACGGATCATCTAATTCGATGAGTCATGTCGTTGTTTCAGATTAGCTGAAATTCATTCCAAATGTTTCAGCCCCAAAATATGAATAGCAGTGAAAGGATTTTTCATTGTATTTGGAGCAGTCAAGCAACGCTTTGAAACTCGCCTTGAGCCCCGGCTCGCCCATTGCCGCGTCGAGGCATTTCCGTTGCAATGCCTGCGCCGTCACAGCGCCGATGCAGGTGTCAGCGCGTACTGCAGAGACCCGAGCGGCTGTTGCACCGGTGTTGGTCCGTGACTTTATGTGTATCAATTGAATTTAGAAAATGCATTTATTTCTCAAAACACTGAAACTATTTTATTCGGTTCTATCACTTGGGTTCGGATGCACGTAAGTGCAAGTAAACTCAAAAAGCGCTACTTTTTCCTTATTACGCTGAAGGCTTTCAATTCAGTTTCATCAGTTGCGTAGATCTTCAGGGTAAAAAGGGAACTGTGAAAACAGTTTTTTCAGCATTTCTGAGGCGTTTAATTTGTGTTCATCGCAGGAGGCAGCAGAGACGCGGCGCGGAGACGCCCTGCTGTAGCTGCTCAAAGAGCGCCGCGGTATGAGGCCTCCGCTGCCTCCTACGTCAGGGGGGAAGGAGGCACTGCCTGAGTCCCTTCGAGTTGAAATTTAACTCTTTGTGTTGCATAATTGTTTATTTTCATTCCTTTGGAAAAGTCGTAAATTTTAGAATTGCAGTCGCACAACGATGTTTCTTGGAGATAATTTTATTTTTAGCAATGTGCTCTGCTACGCAATGGTAAGCAGCAGAGGTATATCTGCCATTATCTTGGATACTAATACACGTTAAATAAATACTGCTTCTTTTAGAAATGTACGCATCAATAAGTTTAAGTAATCAAAACAATGCATAGACCTTAAATAATTATGAAATTTTTAGTATTAACACTGAGACATTTGCATGGCACTCAGAAACCGAATAACAAAATCTACAATGACTTACATTTATTTCCTTATAAATACGATGTTCATCCATTACGTATTGCATACATCAGTCCATTTAGAACTGATATACCTGGACCCAAGGCAACATTTTGTGGCTGACACAAGGAACACGGAACAAGACTAATTTAACGGTTAACACTTTCATGGTATTAACAACTTGTCATCGCTTCTGACATTAGGCTGAAATATATTTTTGCCACTGTAAGTATTCAATATTTAAAGGAGAAAAGTGTTCCTTTTATAAAATATTACGAATTCTGATAATTGAGTTCTAAATCATATGTAAACAAAGGGAAAACAATAAACAAGAAGAAGCCTACTATGTTATGACGTCATCCCATTCCATGCATCAAAACTCAGTCATTTCGTAGACTTATAAAATTTAATTCAATTGAAACATCTGTCCCATGATCTTGATATTTTACTTATGAAATTTTTTTTACATAAGTATATGTGAGAAAATACGTTCAGATGATTCATTAAACTGCTGTATAAAATACTTCAACGTAATGAGTTAATGAAATTACCAAATTGTCTTCGTCAGGGACGAACGTACATTTTCAAATCTTCTTTTGGTACGAGAGTATCCTAACTAAAATCGTTTCTAGAAAAAACAAGAAAACGCTAATAAATAGACCTGAAATCGTTGATTGTCAAAAACATAATTCAAACATGAAGAAACATAAAAAGAGACCCTTGGTACTACAGAGACGCAAAACCCATTTCCTCTCTAGAAGAGAATCAATTTATAAACAAACGTTTGTACGCAATTTTATTGATTCGAGTTTTTCAATAAGTATTTTTATTTAACCATCGATTTACAAATTATAAGTCGAGTTAAACATCTTATGCAAATCTCAACGTATGTAGGTATAAATTGGACTTGTCATAACTTAAAACAAGCAAGCATCGTATCGGAGATGAATAAGTTGGACCAATTTTTTTCGGTATGAGTTGATGTTCGCCTAAAAATAACCTATCTGGAGTACCATTCTTTCACTTTTATCTATAGTTGTCGAAACCATAGCCACAATTTCAAACGATAGTTAATTACAATTTTTGTTTAAAAAATTTAATTTGTTAATAAGTTAGTTACAAAAGTATAAAAATAGAGTTAAAGTTAATTCCAAAAAAATTCTTCTGTTCTTCCGAAAGGCGCGTGATTTTCAGCTGTCGAACTTAACACGCAAACAAATGCTATGAAGATATTCGTTTCTTGCTCAACCGTTCAAACAAATGTATCTCAAGGCTGTGACAACGACTAATTGCAACTTTAGAGACGAATCAAGGATGTTGTGATACTAGGTCCCTGATTTCATCGTATAAAAAGTTTAAGCATAAATTTACCGCCTTGCACATTAAAAAAATTATGTGAGTCGCACCGATCGAATTCTTGAACTCTAAATTATTGATCCTGGCATGTACTTCTGACTTCGAAGGAAAGTTTTTGTTTACAATATGGTTTAATGAAAATCCCTAAATTTAACCCAATAATAACTGAGCTCGGTGAACGTGACGAATAATGCGAGCGCAGTTTCCCATGGTTAAATGAAAACTTTTAACGAAGTTTAAATTTTTTAAGCTCATGGAAGTGAGAATTAAAATTTCTTGTGTTTCTTTGAAAGACGCAACAAAATAAGATTATCCATGAAAAATAATAATGTATACATTCTCAAACTGTTCTCGAACACGAACTGATGAATTCATGAACTACGAAAGAAACAGCACTGCCAGCTGCGCTACGCCTCCGCTTTTACTGGTCGTTATATTTTGGCATTTAATCCCTTAATTTGAGAGATGCGCCTCCGTCAAGACAGCCTCTGCATACACTTTTATTTCGCTCTCTCACGAAAAGATGAACATGATATCCACCATTCAAGCTTTCATTTGTTGCTCCCAAGATGTAAATTTTATGAGCATTATGCCTGAAAGGTATTCATGATCTCGGAATATTTCACTGAATTTTAGCACAGCTGAGCAGTCATGAACTTCGTATGTCTCTCTCCCGGCAGAACGAGCACTCGGTCAACTGGCAGGTCAGAAAGGAGCTCCGCACAATAAATTTGACTACAAGCACAGATGGTCTTTTATAAACTTCTAAAAATAGGGAATTCGTCTCACCATGTTTTCTACACGTAACAGACTTTTTCTGACGCTCGTTCACCGAGTAAATAAAGTGTATAACATGAAGCCAAACATAGTTTGATATTATAGTGATACCGTACTAATAAGAGAAAAGTTGTATTGGTATTTGATCTCCGTGAGTTCTTAGAGGAAAGCTATCTGTACTGAAGTTCCAAATCAAACAAACACATCGTAGTTTTAATTTTTACATAGCATCCGGGGAAAATTTAAGTAAATTGACGTTAATAAGATAAAGAGATGCACGTAACGCCTCGGCATGAACTAGGGTAGCAAGATGAGGGCGCTGGTCATGACGGCCACGCTATGACCTTCAGGCAGGTTTTTTATTACCACAGCACAGAAGCAGGCAGCGCTCAGCCATTGGCCCAACCGTCCGTCTACCAACAACACACTCGCTCTTCTTCGTCAAGTAGGGAACTTCCACACGAATACTCCACTGCACGTGATTTTCAGCTGTCGAACTTAACTCGCAAACAACTGTAACGAAGACATTCATTTTACCACTTGCTCGACCGTTCGAATACATGTACATCAAGTCTGTGACAACAACTAAAAGTAACTTTCGACACTAATCAAGTGCGTTATGACACTAGGGCTCTGATTTCATTGTGTCGAGTGCAATGCCGGACTTTGTCTCCCCACGTGAAGCAAACAGACGAGAAGCAACCTTCCACCACGGTAACAAGGGCTCTCTCCCTCGTCACTTTAACAAATTGAACACTTTAACGAAGTTTCAGTCCTCTGACTCGGAAATCAGCGATATGAAGTAAGAATTGTCATTATTACAAGTCGGACAATAAGGAGGAAAGAATGCAAACACAGATGGCGACTCGTGACGTAACTTTATTGTATAAACTGTACAGAGAGACGGACCTGAATGGAGCCTCGCAGGATCATCTGAATCACTGCAGAGCATGTCACTTTGATCGCCCTCATCTTACGAGTAGATCACAGTTGTTCAAAGGCTTCTATCTCTAACAACACCAAGCTAATTTAAAGACAGATTAAAGCACGACTGAAGACATTAAATAAACAGCTGCAGCTAAAATTACCATTAATCATCAGAAAAATACAAAATTGTGCGTACACAGTCTTGGCAAAATGATCATGCCATACAAATAAATAAATTACTTCACTTTTTGAGATTCGAAGTATACGGTCTTGAAAGCTGGGCAATACTTGTGGATTTAGCCCATTGTGTGGCAAAAGAGTAATAAAGAAGTCCTTTTACCTTAGTAATACACTAACAACGGGTGCTCAACATGGGTGCGGTAGCTGCAATATCATTACAATGCACGGAGTCAAACACTGCGCTATCTGAACAGCACCATCACAGAAATAGGACATGCAGTGACCATCACCGAGGGATGCATGAACTAATACAAGTTTTGAGCTTCCCATTCACTGCCTCAGGAACGGCTCCCAGAAACATACATCAGCTATTACAGTTACGTGACCGCAGATTTATGCCATTAGACAATGTACCAGTGCAGTCTTGATTCGTAACAGTATCGTCAAAATACACTGAGACCGGATCTACCACACTTGTAAACTTGTCGATACGGAGCACTACTGTGAATATCTAATTCGGTATCGTACCAGGACAGCCGACTCAGGAATTCCGTGCGAACTACACTAAGTGGCCCAGAGACGAGCGTGATATTCACTGAAGGTTGTACACTACCGCATCTCGTGACGACGCCAGACATACCTGAAACTTGGTTCCATCAAGCCACCCGTACATTGTAAGACGATGCATACAACACAGAAAATATTCAGTCTACTTAATCATAACACATGGATGGCATTACGTAGACAAGTTATCATTGTAATGAAAATTATTTGAGTCCTACAAAGAAAAGCCGAATGGCAACGAACTAAGACTCAAAATTGGTATACATTGAAATTGAAAATATCATAAATTGCAATTTCGCACAATTATGCGGTAGAAAAGGGTTTTGCCCATAACTGAAGTAAATCGCCTGCTGAGAGACAATTTTCTACAAGCAAGAATTGGTTTCGTCGCACAGTAACACGAGATTATTTCCCCTAAATTGTTCATTATCTACTCAGAAGTTTCCAAGTCACCAAGTTACACATTCCGCTACTTGCTCAATATGTGCTTACAGGCGCTCGATTTTAAATTCATTAATTCCTCGTTAACGTACTTAAACGCTATAAATTTATCAATTTTTTTGAAATTCTATTAACTGCAGATTATTTATTTAAAACTACCCCTAGTCCTCGTTAATTGACAGATCCTTGTAATTAACTCTCAAGTTACACTTAACACCAAACTTGGAAAAACAGTCGGTGCTGCTGCTTTGGCAAAGCGTTCAGGCGGTGCCAAGAGAGCGGCTCGCTGACACAAACACCTCCAACGGAAACTAACGGTTCTGTAGCTTGATTTTCGAACGCTACTAATAGTCATACTTAACAATGAGGTCAAAATTCTTCTGAATAGTTTGAGCAGAATCAATCATCGCTCAATTTGATAATCCACATTTGATCTCTCAAGATGAATTTAGAAAAATTCGTGTGAACTTAGATGAATTGAAGCACGTTGCGAAAAATAGAATTGTTGGCGACATCCAATCCCGTCTCCAATTGATAAATTATTTTACATATCCGTACGTTGTTTAGTCAAATTAATTCTCCTATCGTGTGCTTGGCGAGTTTCAAGAAAGAAGCCTTTTCACTTAATACTATCCAATAGCTAAAACCTTATACTCTAATCACACACAAACAATCTTAACGGTACATGCATTTCGAAACATTTATATTGAGACACTGAAGGCGACGCAAACTACAAAAAATTCACATTCGTCCAACAGATGATAAAAAAGGAGAAATTTCCATAGAGTGTAATGAGAGGCGCAAGCTTTTTCTAACCAGCTGAAAACAAATTGCTCGAAAAATCCTGGTCGCCAGAGACTTCACCGAATTCACGGGTTGCTCAACTCTACTTTACGCTCTTCAAATTAAGAATATCAGTCACAGCAAGACGCTGCCAAGCGTCGCGTGCAAAATACACTACCGATCGATAATAATTAAACTCGACCAGCAAGCGTCAAGGAATTATATTACCTTCCAATCAATGGAGAGAATCAATTTTGTACTCAATTCAAGGCAACAAAAGGCCGACAATTAGTAGCATTACTAGAGCCAAGCATTAAACAAAAAGCAAAATTGAGATCTAGGGAACTCAAACACTATACTATGCACTTAGCATATGAAATTACCCTTTAATTGGGTGGCATCTGAACATGATAACTAGTGAATAATTCACAAGGTGGAAGTACAAGAAAACTACCCTAACGAATCAACTGCTGGATACTGCAATGCTTCTATTTTTTTTGTTTACAGCACGACCGCTAATTGTACCAACTGCAAAAGCAGTTCGTACAAGCATTCAACATGGAGCAATGCATCTCCCGTTCGGAAAAACGAAAACCCCACCCTGCACAAAAGCTTCATGTTTTTTCAAATCTATAAATTGACACTAAACATTGGTGATAGAAGTAAGCTCCACAAAATCCATTGTACATCATTTCGACACTTACTCGACTGCTAAAATTAAGGTAAGTCTAAATTAAAAAGTACCACGTAAAAGTTCAACACGAAAATCAAAAACTAAAGAAACTCAACAAATCAACAAAAAGAGAAAGAAGTTGTTCAGAGCGGATGCAGTCACACGAAGGAGATAGGCGAACATAACACGCAAAAGGAGCAAAATCAGAGTTGTCAGGATTACAGCTATACATGGAGTTTTCTTCACCGAAATTTATAACCAATAGAACTGAAAATAGCAATGCCATGAAATTCGTCGCAAAATTACCGCGGAGTTTCCACATGAACTTTCCAATGGCGACGCCAACTTGACAAATACAATTCTCACGTCACAAATTTACCCACACCGGCATCAAGCGACATGTAAACCAAGACGCCAATTTAAATACATGAGAGACAGAAGAAAAGGAAGACACAGAGAGAAGAGTCGCTTAACAAGAAAACCTAGATTGAAATGGATGACGCATGAGTGAGCACAACAGAATTAATTACAGTAGCTACACGTTGAAACATTTGTTAACTATTGCACTTCAGCTATAAACAAAAAACTAAGAAAACAAGATAAAATCAAACAAATGTGAACAGAATAATGATACTTAAAGAAAGCACTTCCTACCAGTATATACACAGATTAACCAAAGGGAGTTAAGAGACAGAGAATGAAGTTATAAATCTTCTGTAGATAGTTTCCTATCCAAAATCGATAGAAATCGGAAGTGAATGTGTTGAATACTAGGAAACTCTTACGCCAGGAATTCTTCACTCAAAAATCCTCACACATGAAAATCATGCAGGGCCACACACACACACACACATACAACTCGCGGAAAGTGTAACCGATGATAGGATCAAATCGAAAGAATGAGAAAGTATTTACAAAATGCAAAAATCACACCAGCAGACAAAATCAAAGGAGAACGCTTCAAAGACGGAGAAGAAAAAGGCTCATAAATAAAATATTCGAAATAATTACGCAGCAATGAACCACAGCAGCTAATTCCACCACAAACATACTTACAAAGCGAAGTGAGCTATGCATCATGGGTCGATTCATTGCAACAAATTATGACAAGGCAGTAGCCTCATGAGGTCATACGATTTCGTAATCGCTTATTAAGCTGTCAAAAAAATATATTATTCATTCAAGCGCTTTGATAAAGACAAAAAAGAAAAGTACACTAAAGAGGTAACTGCGTGCCGACACTCAAAAGAAACCATGAATTATACAGAGAAAGTTTGTAAGCTCCGATTGCGCGGTTCACAGTCGATTTCAATATGAAACCATTGATCAGAGGATTATTCACTCAAACATTCTTAAAAACAATCGTAGGCGAACTTATTTTACTTATTCCCTATTGAATCGTTTCAGGTGCCTGCCTTTGGTTTGCTTATTTTCTAGAGCCCAGCTCTTACTGCGGGCTCTGAACATTTTGAGGTCTCCAGCGTGGTCAGCGTCCATCATTCGAGTATACTTTTCAGGGACGCATAGCGATGGATATTGTTCGAAGAAAGCTTTGTAACCTCCCTCCAAGAGGTAAGTCTCCGGGAAGTGCAGTGCAGGGTAACGGTCTTTGTTCACATTACGGTCACGCTCGCGCAACAAGCGCTGGGCTCTCGGACCTCGCTCAGCACTGAACTCGCAGTGAAATATTAAAATATGACGCTTATTCGGGTCAGAGGGAGTCGGGGGCGTCTCTTTCTCAGCTTTATCAATATAATCCACCACAAATTGAGGATTATGCCAACTTTCAGCTCCAATAATATGACCTCCTTCAAACTCGTAAGGATAGCGACAATCTAAGATCTGAAACGACTCAATAACGTCTTTATAGTGACCATTAATGAGTTGGGCCACCGTCTCTGGAATTATCGACTTAATATCCGGGTTGCGAGCACACGAAATCACAGGTAACGAAAGGCAACGGCCGAAGTCGCCTGTAAGCTCTTCCTCACGATTTTGACAATCGCTCAACGCCCTCATGATGGAGAGATGGCTCTCACTGACGGTTCTATGAAGCGGATCTTTTTTACTAGTTCCCTCACCTTCGTTACACGCATCGACAGCAACAGGAGCAGAGAACTGACGAACCACCAAGCTGTAAGGCTCACACCGAATTGAGGCTTGACTGTTATCCGCAATGGTCTGTTTCGTGCAGGGCAGTTCGGGAGAAGCGTCGGATTGTTGGCGTGGAAGTGCAAGACAAGAAATAGATCCTACTTGAGTGAGGCTCAACTCATTCGATGGAGATGCATCAAATTTAAGCGCAGGCAGTGGTTTTAACGTCAAATCTAAGGGGGGTTCTGACACACGTCTTTCAGGCATCATTGGAGTGGCTACATGAGGCTTGTGGCGCTTGGTCTCCAGGAACGGAGATACTTCAGAGGGAGGAAGTGGTCGCTTGAAAGCATTGTTGGGACTTGCACCAACCTGATAGAAGAGCATAAAAAATTACAGATGATTCTCATTAAAAACACTGAATAATAATTGTAATTTCATGTCATGGCGCTAGCAAAAAACATCACCCTATAATTTGCTAGACAACACTAAAAGATACGGGCCCAATAATATGTACTGACCTTGCATAAGATGGTAGCAATTGGTGGGGTGACGTCACAGAGAGAAAGTGCTCTTCTGATGGGAAGACGAGCGTTAGGGTTGAATGGTGACACCTCCATGGCAGTACACGGCACGTTCCCGACACGCATCTCATTCCTTGCGGCGGTCAGCAATTGAGGAGAGGGTGTGCATGCCATGGGGCTCGTCAAACGGTTCGAGTCCGGAGATGCGACGTTCACAGAAGGAACAACGACTTCGGTTTCGCGGCGAGACATTGGAACTGCTTGTGTAGACGAGTCAGGCTCGTCGTTAAAAAGCTTTTTCGAAGTAGCTCGAATTTTCTTTACGTCGTCGTCGTCCACGTCATCGAAGTTTTCCTTTATTTTTTTCACCTGAGAAGTTTGAGATTGAGGAGAGGGATTTTTAGGAGAAGCTGAGCTGGACAAAACACTCACGTCAATGACTTCGCCAGATAAGAGAGCACCGAGTTGCAACTTTGGAGAATTCGACGGGCGACCAGGCATTTCCAGTTCGACACTTTCCTCCAGAGAATACAGCTCGTGCATATACAAGTCATCTTCGCCTTCCTGTACGGGTAAAACCATAGAAGAGGTCTCCGTAACGAACGATTGAAGAGCACATTTCTCGGGAAAAATAGTCGAGTTCTGGCCATTTCCAAAAGCCTTCGGTTGGAGACCACTTGACAGGAGAGAGTCAGTTTTCGAGTCACTCAGTGTAGTGTAACAGATATTCACCGATTCTCCTCGTGCTAGTTCCCGTTTAGGAGAAGCGGTCAGGTTGGACGCTGGAACTTCACTTGAATGCCGAATTGGTGGAATTTTAGTAGGGAGCTTACATGAGTTCAAAATCTGTCGAGCTCCTGCAGCTGCTTCAGTCGGAGTCTGTTCAACCATCTTGATTTCAGTGGGAAAGACAGTAAGTTTCATATTTGCCGGATGTTGATTTGCTTGAAGAGAATTCAGCCTGGTAAATTTAACCTTGGTAGGAGAATCCAAATTAAGCTTGCGAGGAGCCACGTTGAACGTGTCTCGCGACCTGAAATGTAAGACCGTAAAACTAGTTATATTTTCAGTGAGAAAATAGCAGTTGACGATATTACTAGTACAAATAAAACACCGAACAAAATCTATCCTTAGCATAAGAATTTTGGAAAAACACATGAAAATTCCACAGTATTTTAAAACTCAGATGAAAGTAAACTACTACACATTAGAACAGCTATACTTGAATTTACCATGAGAAAAACAGGCAAAGAAAAATCCCACTTACACGCTGTGGATAATTTCAAAACACCTCAGGTATGAACGAAACACTAGTTAACATTTTTTTCAAAGAAAAGGCGCTTAAATTAAGGGAACAAACCTGGCATCTTCACACTTGGTCGCACTTTCGGAGTAGCCCGAGTCCTGACTGTTGGGGTCAGGGTCATCAGGCGGAGATGCCTCGACGAGAGGCTCGCTGGCGCGCTGCCGGTGCTTCTTGGCCGGCGTGGGCGCCTTCTTGAGCGGGCTGCTGAAGCAGAGCGAGCGACTCACGCCCCCCAAGTTGGAGATGTTCTTCAGCGGTGACCTGCGACGGCGCCGGCTGGCGGTCAGAAGCTTGTCTTTGGGAGTGCCCTGCAGGCAGTTCTCCTTCTCCTGGATTGCGAAGCGCTTCGCTGGAGATGGCGGCGACGGCGACGACAGCGGTTCGAAGTCCCCTAAAGCTGCCGCCGCTGATTCCTGGATGCTCTCTGACAGACCTGCACACCGCAGAAGAAACATTTCCAATATTTCTAACCGAGTGAACTCTCCAATACCAAGTACATACGTTAAATGCTGCAAATTAACCAGTAAAAATAAGCTTACGGTGCCATTTTTAAAATTTACGTTAACAATAACGTGTACTTAACTACATCTTTAACGAAATTAAACTAAAGTGGCAGCAAGTTTAAAGCGACAACATAACAAAGCCCGAAAATGTTGACACGGTCGAACGATTTGAACATCCTCGGCCCTGAATATTCGCCAACAGGATATAAGGATAATTTCATCACTACTATAAAACATTTCAAGTAAAGATAAAATTATACTACATAATTCTTTCGAAAAATCACTTTTGACTAAACTTCTCAATATGCCTCGTAATCCACAGTCAAAAATTCCATTAACGAATAAAGAGGCATTAGAAATTGTCACAATTAAACAACTGCGCAAAAAACTTTTGAGTTAATTCAAAAATTCTCAAATAGCTAACTAACTTTGCAAATACACTACTCGTGAAGTTAATTTTCTCGAATCATTAACGAGGGTACTGCAAATCCTACAAGAAAATTTCAAAGCTTTAATGACAAAAATGATTAATACTAATATGAAAACATGTTTTCTAAATAAAATCACCGCAAACTTGTGCATCATACCTTCTTAACTCGAAAACAATACGTATCGAAGTAAAATTGGTCAGTAAATACTAAATGAAGACCTCTGGAATTCAACTCCTTAAAATTCTGATATTGAATTGAATTCGAATAAATGCTTCATTTTAACTATTCACTATAATTTTTTGAAAAGCCAAAAACCGACAGCGCGCGAATTTTGGTGAATAGCAAAATGTAATAATTAAAATGAATAAAGATAAAAGTTGAGATGGTGAAACCAGTCGACGGCATAGCTATTGCAATTACAGATTAGATTAGTCGTTAGTTTTAGCCTCCCTACCCGCAGCAACAAATGCGATCCAAAGAGAGGAAGGCACCATTTAGTATGGAGTTAAGGAAACGCGGAATCTATTGCAATTACAAGATGGTTTAAATCTCCACGTAACAACATTGGTTTACAAAACAGCCCAGGAATACTAGAAATGCTCAACAAACATACCAAATTAAATGATTCACCATTGCGCATTTTGAAATGATCAACGACGCGGGGACTCACTGCAACTAAGGTGAGAAGAGCGCCGTTTGATGTGAGTGGGCGGGAAGGACTTGAAGGAGAGATTGGTCACGTCACGGGAGGGCGAGCCCGACGTTTGGCTGGCGTCCCCCAACAGAGATAACTTTCTGCACGACGTTGCGTTGCCAAACTGCGACGAGATGTCCAGAAAGCTCTCACCTAGGCGGCTCACGTTTTTTCGATCAGACAGATTAGTTGAATTTAGGTCAAGAGCGAGAGAAGATACCGGTGAGAGGGTGGTCATGGGCGACACATCAAACTGCAGCTTCTTCTGTATGATGATGGGCGAGGAGGAGTTGAAGATGGCAGCGTTCTGCAGGCTGAATGCCCGGCCGGCTCGCCGTCGGCTGCTATAGCTGCCATCGTTCACTCTCGTGCTCCTGTTCACGGTGGGGGAGTAGAGGTCCATGCAGTCGCTCCTGCCTTGGCCGCCATCCTCCTTGCTCGGCTCGTTGGTCATCTGCCTGTTGCTGTTCAGCGCCGCGAAGAGAAGGCTACGTGAGGTCATCGTGCTAATCGGAGGACAATTTTCCACTTCCAAATTATAACCGCAGCCAATGGTAACACAGTGCTCGAACTCACGAAAATTTAGGCTCAACTTCAAGAATCTGTGAGGCAGATTTGTTCAATTTTAGCACACTGCCGTACTAACGTACTCATCACTGAATAAACTGGTGCTGCCAATCAAAAACAAAGTCTTCACTTAACTGCAAAGAAAAATATATGTTCACTAATTGTAAATCCTTTGGTGAATATTGCAAGCACTTATAATTTTTACCATAAGCACTTGAGGGATGCACTAAAAACAATGCTTTCTATTCTACTACTAACTGGCAAAAACTTAAACTTTAAAGAAATTAAAATTATAAAGAATATCCTTCAAAAAGAGTTTTCCTTCTGTACAATGCGAAGCAAGATCCGTGACTGCTGCAAAATCTGGCAGCAGGCCAGGGAAGATGCTTGAGACATAGGCATGTATGCTGGATACCGAGCCTGTCTGCCTCAAGGGCAGCAACACAGACACAGAGAAAGCTCCCATACAGTAGGGTTCAAATTAAAAAAGTTGTGTCTTGCATCTTTTCATGGGAGAACAATTTAGAAAAATATGTCTCCAATAAGTCTGACATTTCAGAAATGATGGATAAAATATTTTGAGCAGCTAATTTAAATATTAACCCTTTGAGAAGTAAATACAACTAATAAAGTACCAGGAACACACTAGCAATATGTTACATGATAACCTACTGAAGTTAGATGTTATAAATATGCGCTTGCTATCTAATCAAAAGTAATAATTTTTAGCACATAACTGTAAAAGAGTATTTACAAAAAACACTGTGGTGGTGTCTTAGTTCTGTTATTGCTACATAGTGTCTTCTATAGTTATTGTCTACAACTATCTTGAAAATAATAAAAATATATTGATAAACAAAATTAAAAGAGCACAATAAACAACTTTGTACACATGCAAGAAGACAGTGAAGTAATGTCATCAATAATTCAAAAGGAAACAAAATGAAAATGAAAAAATAGCCCCTGTTATAGGCTTCTATGCTTTTGATGCTCTCGTGTTCATGCTCTTCAGCTAAAATTCAGAATTCTTTCAAATGATTTTTCAATGCTCATTTGAAAAGAACAAATTTGCACTACTATTGACCAAAAGCATTTTCTGGTTTGTGCACTTTACATGCATAATCATCTTTCAGACCTTTGCAAAATGCAAAATGGAAGAAAGAAAACTTTTCTACAGAAAATGTGAAACTACTCAGACCTGTGAAAACTGAAGCCCATAAATCTTTCAAGGCAGGAGGTTGCAGGAGGGAAACACACATACCTACTTATTTCTGTACATTTTGATTTCTAAAGAGCAACAATTATTTAGAAGATTAAGAATTATCAATTACTCATCAGAATATGAAGTTTCAACATAAGCAAGACCATCATGCGCTGTGCTTCGTTCTGCCTGATTGTTTAAAGAGACACTAATAATAAGAAGGAAAAAAATGAATGTACAAAAGAACACAATTTACCTCCTCTATAACACAAAATTAAGTTCCCCTTGTTTTTCTTGTGTTCAATATCATATTAGAAAATTTTGGAAGATAAACATGTGGGTATATTCATGGTAGCAAAATTTTTTGGAAATTTACCATTTCTACATGTGCAGAGCGGTCCTAACCTCTACCAGTTTAAATTTGTAACAATATGTGAAGCTACAAATATGAGCAAGTTTGCTAGATCAGCTCGTTGATGCGAGATGTGAATTAAGCACACACAGGAGCTGCTAGCACAATGTGAGCTTAAATTTATAGAAGCATACCTGCACACTAGCAACTAAACAACAAGCTTTACAAGAAACAAACAATCAAACAAGCTTCATTATGCCTGGATGTCATAAAAATTTTGAACTATACCCAAATAAAATAACCTTCAACTATTTTGATGACTGATTTTATAGCTCAATTATTAATTTTGGTTCACTTATCCTGAAATTAAACCCTCTTGGCTATACTCTTCTAACGACTGTAATACATACATCAGTTTTTCCTATAAAACTTGGAATTACAATACAGTAGCAACATGCTATAATGCATGTACAAATATATATTTTGAATCATAACCCTTGCAGTTGCGGTGCTTGTACAATTGACTTAACTTGAGCAATCATGGATTGCATCGAGGGCCTTGCTAACTTCAGCACCATACGGCATAATACTGGTCTCTATCCATGGTGTGAATGACAGTTCTTTCACTGGTTTAATAACATGAAGTATAAAGCAAGTTCTCTTTTTAATTGCAGTAAGTTAATTCAGATATCTTGGGTACAATTCTGCACTTCCTACCACTTTTCGCTAAACTATATATTACGTAGTTGACAAAATTGTAGCCTCCATCATCAATGATCAGAATTTCCTTGCACTACTCACTTGGAAGACATTTCGACATTTTCTGCACACATCTCAAAGATGTACGCAAATAAAAAATGAGGAAATAGAAGGTAACCAAACTATCAGTATATAATAGTTGAGAAATAGTAAAATTTGCCTATCATTATTCTAACCATTACACTTTCTTTACTGAAAACATTTTTCTTTCTAATACTGATAGATTAGATTATTAGTTAGTTTAAGCCTTCCTATCCGCAACAAAGGCGATCCAAAGAGAGGAAGGAAGAAGGCACCATTTAGTATGGAGTTAAGGGAACGCGGAATCCATGCAGAAAGGGCATAGAAACAGTAAGATAAGAAAGAAGTTCATGAAACAAGATCAAAGTTGAAGAAGAAAGTAGTAGGTGTTGAAAAAACAGGACAGCAGTGAACCGAAAAAAGTTGGTCCGTAACAAAAAAAAAAACCTATGTTATTTTAACAAAAAGAAAGCCTACCTAACCTTTAGCTTGGGCCCTCACATTGCCCCCCTGGGAGGGCTAATTCCCATAGATACAATAATTGTATCCCCCTGAGGGGTCTAATACTGATAAAATGACTTCTAATGCTGCCATGTTACCTCTTCTGTAACATAGTACAAAATGCCTTAAAATGAGGAAGTTTTAAAAGAACCAAGCTACAAATTTGCAAATCTGACACATTAGACTATAAGTTAGTTTGTGCCTTTTTGACTACAACCAAAATTTTTCCGGAAGTGAAAAAAATAAAATACCATTTAGGGTTGAATTAAAGGTACATGGAATCTATGCATAAGGTGTGCCTCTACATCCTAGGCACAAAAATGGCAAGATTGGAAGAAGTTTATGAAACAAGATAAAAGTCCATGAAAGAAAGAAATGAATGATGAGAAAAAGGATACCAGTGAATCTAAAATAGTGGTTTATAAAAAGATGAAACTAATTTAAATGCACAAAAGGTAGGCTACCCTAACCTTTAGCTATATTTCTCACATCTCTCTGGGAGAGTTAATGTCTGTAGATGCAATAGTTGTCTCCTTGAAGAGAAGGCAATTCTGTTGGCATTTGGTAACAGATAGCAGTTATAACTCTTACATATAAAACACTCAGTTGATAATCATCACAATGGAAATACAATTGCACTTAGGCTCACATAAAAAAAACAATACAAAAATATCACACATCAATTTCACAATTAATTTTTGAAAATTTTATCAATACTTTCAGAGTAAAACTTTAGCCTGTAATACAATATTCTTTCCTACTTCAAATGTCAGTTTATATCAAACAATTACTATTTCTACATTTCCTACAGTAGAGAAAAAGATACAAAATAAACAAGCATTGTTACATCATGCAAGTTGCAGTGCATACAATGTTTTCATCAAGATGCTTCAGTGTTGTTTACTTGCTACCAGGTTAGACTACAACTAGTCTTGAAAATTCAAGTACATTACATTTTTAGAAATTGAGAAAGAAATGTAGATACCTTGATAGATTTGTCAAAGAATATTTTAAAAAATCATTACCATGAATACTGAATGCACATCTTACTCTATTCAGAAGACTACACACTCATGCACCAAATGCTTACTCTATTGCTTACTTAAAAGCAATTTAAAATTAGTAATCTTCAAATCAGAGTATTTTACAAAGAAACTTCAATTAAAATTCAAATATGTACAACATACTTAGTATTGCACTGCAGTATAAAGACATACGAGTAACTTACAAATAGAAAATTATCCCTAGCGTGATAGAGGATAAAATTGCATGATTCATCATCGGAAAGTGCTCAACACTATGATATTAAAGTCTCTTCTAAAATCCTAGCGCACGAAGGAGATGAAGTCAATAGATATTCCAATAATTCATGGCATAAGAGTGCCGACAATCTTTCACCTCCTCTTGACAACATTTAACATCCTTCACTTGGAAAAAAATACGTTCAACTGAAAGTTAGTGATACGGATAAAACTTGAAGCATCTATAATTAAAAAATGTTCTGAATTCACATATCACTGTAAAATGCCGAACACATTTACTCGCACGTTCCAACGAAGACTGCACTGATGAATGCCCCGTTATGTAGGGCCATGGTTGCACTTCAACAATTTGACCGTGATGTCGGCAAGATCTTAAAATAACAGTACTACAATCTACGTTAAAATGCCAGATGGGTTCGTTCATATAAATTATGATATAGGAAACAGAATTTAAATACCAAGTCCCATTTTTTGGCAAAAATTATGACCAAGACCACTTGGCATCCATTTACTCATTTAAATGAAAATTCACAGTATAATCGGTAAATGAATTGTTGAAATCATAGAAATTCACTCAAATTCTTGATATATGATATACACTATTTGCATTATGAAAAGGACGGAAAACTGCTTTCAATCGAAAGTACAGGAGGACGCTGCGTCACACCTCACTCCTCTCTATCTCTGACCAGACTGAAGCTTATGTTGAATTCGCCGCGATTCTGTCAACATAAAGATGCCAACTAGCATTTAATTTTAGAAAAATTAACTAAAAATTCCGATAGAAATTGCAAATTTCAACTAAAATACTTTTAAACGAATTTAAAAATATTGGTAAAACTCTAAATGCTTTAACAATGTAAAAATAAAGAGAAACTTTGACGTAGTTTGAATCATTCATTTTGCCTTGAGACATTCGATCATCTGGTGTTAAACTTTTCTGTCCCTGTAATCATCTGTAGTTCTTAACATCAGAAACCGTTCGCCAATAAGGATAGTTGGTCATCCGTTTTGTCCCAAACAGCATTAGATGTTGGTACGCTTCATATTTTGTTTGATGTAGCTTTTGTAATTTCTACCTCGGCTTAAATACTTTTTATTGCTTGAAAGTTCTTCCCTGCTAATCTTCAACAATTAATATTGAGATTAAAATTGCCAAAACAATTCTTGGAGACATCCAACAAACCCGACGATAGATGCCGTTAACATTAAAGTTCTTTTGAGGGCGTGCCAGTTAAAACCTTATAAATGAAATTCGTCAATGAATGGCAAAGATGCATCCTCGTATTCGAAACCATGTGCGTATTCTAATTGCAAGCAATCCATATTGCCAATGCATTAAACCGCAGACGAATACAAAAAGTGTAACAAGGTAAATATTTCTCGGATCACAATTACATACATAAGTCATCCCACTCAAGTAATTGTGTCTGTAATGACCGATCGTTCCATAGAGACAAGATTTACACAATGTATTTACTCCATAAAGTTTTGAGCAAGTCAAAATATTCCACTTTATTTGTTCTACGTAACTGAAATATATTTTTTTTATCGCTTTCATTCGCTGGTTGGTAATTTGCTTCGTTCATGCTGATCAAGCACTATGTATTATGTAAGCATAATACGTTAGCTAACAAAACAACATTTCATCTAGTTTTTAATGGTAAATGACAATGACTTAACTCGTGGAAATATTCTTAATAAGTTCGTAGCTATGTTAACAAATGGAAAAAGATATCACTCCGTCTGTTTATATTTCAGCCCTCTCCTCATTCATTTGTTCGTCTGACTAGAACATTTTCTACCCCATGTTTTTGGAAGTTAACGACGAATGAACTTAAAGCTTCCTGTAAAAGAGAACTTATAGCGTCTTAAAAGTTTTTAATGTCCTGAAATAACGTTCTACTTCCATCCAAATTTTTACTTAACCAATTGTTTGGATGTTCATGATAATGTGCTCATATATGGTACCTCAAAGAGAGCAAGAAGCAATGAGAAAGTTCTAATAAAAAAAGCGAATAACATTAACCAAATTGGAAAAAAATAACACGCAAATTGTATATTATCTCTTACTCGTTGAGATGGAAGCCTAGAAATATCTGCATCTCAGGAGGGATTTTCTTCCGTTGTTATTACCAAATAAATTAGATCAATCGTGTGCGACGAAAGCATAGACTTTGTCCACAGTTGTCACAAAATTGTTACACCTTAGTAACGGCCACGTTTTCGCCCAAGAAAAGCTCAAGTTTCGCAATTATGTATTTGCTCCGTTAAAATAATGCAATTCTGCTGTGACTGTTTACATCTTAGCTGCTGCGATAAGGAACTTCGTATTTAAATAATGTAACTGTTTTTGACAGAATACAATAAGTGTCGAAATCGTTATGGAGCAGTGAGGACTAGCATGAACCTACCATGTGAATATTAAACCCCAATATTCCGCCTACATAAGGCAGAAAGTGACAATAAAAAATAAACTTTCAGGAGCGAGAGAGGCCGCTAATTCTAAGGCACCGGCTCCATATCTCGAAGCGTCAAATAACATCAGCAAGCATCTTTCATGAGCGCCTGGTCCTCGACAAAATACGAGCCTGGTCCTCGACTTTGTGCTCGTTGCCAGGCTGACTTGTATTTTGAGCTCTCCCAAAAATTCTCATGTCTTTACTCTTGGGAGACCTTTGGCTCGTATCAATAAACTGTATCAACTCTCCAAGCAAGTAAATTGGAATTGGCGTTCATGTGGAACCAGTCCAAATACGTTGATGATCGTCAGACACGCTCGGTAGTTACGATGTCTTAAAAAATAGTAGACTTTAATAATTGGACAGTTGGTTACACCTGAGGTCATATATCTGTATTACTATAAATCACTATTTAAATTCTGTAAAATTACTCGAGATCTTCTGCAGTTAGAGAAAGTAAAATAATCGCAATAATCGTTGTAAAATCTCTCAGAATACATCCATAAGATGCTGGTGCGCTTCACATTTTGTTTGATGTTTTTACCGAATATTTTTATCGCCAGCAGATGATCCAAGAGACACGACAGGGCTAGGAAAACGTTTTTTTAGCAAGTAAATGATTCATCCCGCCACTCCCAGATCTGGGAACGTTTTTCTTTTTGCCCGCCCAACAAACGTCTCGAGAAGAGAGGCCTCGCCGGCCTCGGTGAACGTGTTTCTTACCTGCGGGCAGGGGCTACATTGGAGTCCATGTGGCTCCCAAATTACACTACCTTTTTGCTCTCCTCCTCTTCGTCCGCAGGCTATTGTCATGCATACGTCAGGGAAAAACCGGCTCTCTATCCCATAGTACTAAGTTGTCGCATTGGTGAAGTTTTGCTAATCATTCAGTAAGTTCTTCACTCGAGTCGTGAACGAAGCTTAAGTTAGATCATGAAAACAATGTCTCTCAAAAAAAGGAGGCAATGGTGACTACTTAATTATAAGGTAAACCACGACAAGCCCACGAACATTGCTCGGCTTAGGTAAATACTGTCTCGAATTGGTAGAATTTTCCTGGTTAATATCAATCTGAGATTGAAACTCATTTCCACGAAGGCCAGTAAATGAGACAATCTGGTTATAGAGATCGAGGAAAAAATTACTGAAAAACAGCTTATAAATGTCTTCGCACAGACTGCTATAGCTGGCTTTCTTCAGGAAACTGCAATTTACGCACAGGAAAAAGCTCACTTACTCTAAGAAAAACATTTATTTCCAATAAAGTACAAACATGAAATGTCGATTCATTGGTTTTTAAAAATGTATCGACATTTCATCGAATAGACCTACAATGACCTATAATGAATAGACCTATAATGACCAATAGACCTATAATGCACATTAGCTGTTAATTTAGACAAGCAAAAGTTAATGAATATCGAAGCTTTCTCTCATTTTAAATCGTATGAATTGGCTCTCAAAACATCTTCAATAAATCTACTGACAATGCAAATAACGCGTTTAGTGTGATGACAAATTTTAGAGCAATAAAGATCAATATAAATATCGTGAGTTGATAATGTTAACTTCTACCCATAAACATTCAACTCAAAACGGTGTACGTGACGAATGTCTATGATGTGGTAAGAATCTTCGTTAAAGAGAAACGAACAGCTCAATCAAAATACTGTCCTTGTACAGGGTGTCCGCTAAAAAACTAGCCGCTTTAAAGATGCTGTCTTTTAACGCGTGATGAACTGGAAAAATTAAGTGAGTTTGAGAAGTTAAAAAAACTATGCAGTTTTTTGTAAAAAAATTAGTGCTAAAAGGGTAAAGTAGGTTTTCTTAAAAAGAGCAGGATGGAAAGTTTTATTTCATTCGATAATTTTGTTTATTTGGCGCACTAGGAGTACAGAAACTAGAATTAAAATCGTAAGGATTTTATTTAACGATAATAAAACGAAATCAGTGCGAAAATGTGTCTGCTGAGACACAGGGAAACAAAACTACCGTTCATTCTATTCTCAAAAATTAACTGTATTTAAAATCATTTACAACACAATTTCATCAAAAAGCCTCAACGCAGGTTATTATTTTGCCGCAGAATAAAAACATGAGCAGTTCTAATCAAATTCTATTGGATAACTTTATTTTTAGTGATGAATGTCCCATTTATTTGAAAGTTATACCAAACAGGCAAAATCATTGAAAGAAAATAAAACGTTAAATCTTGCTCTTTTCAATTAAATTTATTTCAGCCTTCTGGCACTAATATTCTACAAACTACAGCATTTTTCAATTGGCTACTTTTTCCAGCAGACACCCTGAAGAACTCGATAAGATACAAAAGACGTTTTAAAGTTGGGGTCACGAAAATAAAGCTCAAGAAACATTTCGGAGAGCGACGATAGACAATACCTGCTGAAATTATGGAAACATTTTCTAGAGTTAGATCGGTCACCAGTTCATTCTAATGAATGACTGTCGTCGATCTGCACTGGAAAATATACACAAAAATATTGTAAAACAATGCGTAAAAAAATTAAGAAATCAAGCACAAATCCTTACGCTTATTGTACTACACTGCTTGGTTAAAAAACTACACAATTTCGCCACTTACACCACACGAATTTACATATTGTTCTACCACTTTCAGATGCACTGAAATACTTTTAAACAATCTCTACGAAATTACATCTTCGAGGAAGAGCAAGCACATGGATGTTACCTGTGAACATATGCTTCAGAGAGTGACCTAGGCCTGAACCTATGGATCCAACGACACTAATCTGGGACGGTTGTCTCCGCCCCTCACAGCGAAACTTTTTTGTACTCCAAACAAGAACTCGTGGGCAGCTACAGCTCACCCCGCGTCCTTCCCACCTCACCGCAGATGCTAAACATACATTTCGAATTTTTCGGTTATTCTAATTTTGCGTTTTCATTTGACAGTCATACTTGGAGCCATAAAATATTCTGTTTCTTGATGAGCGATTTTTAATATCGAACTGAAAACTAAATTTTTTTGGAGAGAAATTTTAGATTTAACTTTTTCGGTTTGGTGAACGACGAATCCGGCTTGCTACCTGTCCCACTGACTCTGCTTTGTTTATAGGGCAGCCAGAGTAGATCGATTGGTTCTCAATCATTCAACTATTCGGCCGGAACGAGAAATAACATACCTTAACGCTCGTTGAATTACAATCTTCACCACGAATGAGTTCTTACCATACTCATATGAAATAGATTGTGTTTATCACAAACTTATACATAAATTTTCCTGCATTTTAAGTAAACATTACTCAAACCTGAAATTAGATGTGGTTTGGAGCTGTCAGAGTAATGTGAACCTCCGTGGATGAATAAGCCTGAACCAGCCTCTAGCAAGTCGTCTCTTTTCACCTGAAGGTACAAAGCTTCAATTTTGGTTGGACAAAGCCTGTATCAGCCAGCGCTGCATCTGCCATAAAATCTGAAAAAATGTTCTGTCATTCTTGTTCACTTCAATAAATAATATTATTTCCTGCAATACCAGGCTATTCTCCCAATGAATTATTTTTGGTGATTCTTTTATACCAGATCGGAGCATCAGAATTTTCCCATTTAGATTTTGAATTTTCATACGAAGTAGAATGTGTTAATCAAGGTTTGATGCCAGCCATTTTTGAAGGCCTGATAATTAAAGTCCGATTTATTAACAGCTCAGGGAATGACTATCGCTTCTAAGAACTGACTAGCGTGGTCAGTTCTCTGACCACGCTAGTCCAAACCAAATTATATACTATAATTTTTAATGATTAGATCAAATTACACAATTTATTATTAGGCTCCCTAACCATAACAAAGTTGGGCCAAAGAGAGGAAGGAAGAAGACACCATTTTGTGTGGAGTTAAGGGAACGCATAACCTATGCACAAGGTGTGTTCCCACACAAGGTCCTCTCCGTATTGTAACAGTGAGTTAAGAATGAAGTTTATGAAACAAGATGAAAGTCTTACAAGGAAGCAATAGGCGCAGAAAAACAGGAAAGCAGTGGACTGAAAAAGGATGATCCATAAGACGACAATGAATTTACTTTATTTAAAAAATGTCTGACCGAACTCTCAGTTCGAGACCTAGCAGCTTGAATTTTCATAGACACAAAAGGTGTATCCTCTGAGAAGCATTCCAAATAAATGTTCGAGTAATGATGTAACAGTAACACATGAACACTATAGTTTACAAATAACTCAACGGTTTTCATTCAATTTATTCTACGATATCGAACATTTTTAGAACGAATCAGAAATCATTTTCAAAAACTCCCGTGAACTCATTTGGGGGTTGTTCACACGTGGCACCTCAGATCGGACGTCTGCCATGACGTCACTCTACCGTAGCGTGGCCCAGCAGTTGAGAACGCTCGACTTCTTTCTAGGGTTCGAAACACCGTTGGGATCGGTGTTTCTTCTCGTTACGAAAAGAAGAGAGCCAACCAAAAATTCACTTGCATCTGCCCATGTTTTTGGACTAGGTGCCGACTAGGCTTCAAGTAACCCTTACTGAGTTCGAGCCTTTGTTATAAGGTATCTGAAAGACTAATGTGAAAGGTGATCAATATGATTAAAATTAAGCATAATTTCGGCACAATTATTCATCCTTGCGGTTGTAGGTGCTGCGTAATACCGGACATGCGCTTTTTGATGCATAAAACCGACCTCATGTGGCACCTGAAACGTTACAATTTTTAATGCTATAAGAACACTTGCTTTAATGTACTCCAATAACGCTAAATTTCAATTAGGAAAATCTACATAAAAATTCTAATACAACTATTTCCCAGTACTCTACGTAAATACAACAAAATTAGCATTATGTTTTTAACGGCAACGTTGCTTCAAAATTATGCAGAGGCATTGAAGTCAAGTGAGGGAATGAACTTAGTTGTTTCGTACAAGTGTGAGCGCGTGACTGAGAGATATGAGGCAAAGTCATTTCTGAAACAACCCAGAAATGGCTTCCTTAAATATCATTTCCAGAAAAAAACTATGCCCACATTCCTTCAAGCGCTTCACTCCCAACGTGTACCCAATGTACATATTTTTATAATCTTAATTATTGCATTAAAAGTTTGCAATGCTTTGAGTCGCTTGCATATGACAGCCGTGCTGATGTGACTAAACTAATATCTTGCTGATTAATGATAATCTGCCTTATCGACATCAACATTATGAACGTCGCTATTCAATTCTTCATGATAGACTATGCACATCAACACATGCGCCAGTACACAGATTTTTCGTTTGAAAACCCCAAAAAAGACAGCTCATTTTTTAGGACTACTGGAATGTCTCCTAAACATCAAGGAGAAGAAAGCAATGACTATAGCCGACCCTCGAGTTATATGATACCATTTTATTAGAATCGTAGCCCATACTAATACAAATTAACCCCACTTATCCACAGTTATTCATAACTTGAATTAAATGTTGAATTTGTTGAAAACATGGGAGCTATTTTCATTGGAAAACGTTGAGGTTTGCATAAGACGACGTCGTGTGACTCGACAATGGATTGAATTTGCATATCTTGAGCCCATGTCGCGCGCGCCAGCTTCACCAACCTTGTCCTCAGATATCCATATTTTAGTTACGCCGTCACTGCGGTGACATTCCGAGTTTTTTCTATCGTTCGTGTGCGTAGTTTTATTTCTTCCCGGGAATATGTTAAGTTTTTACTCCGGAAACGAGATCCGACGTCAATGTGTTAAGGAGGCTCATTTCTGATTGGTTGAAATGCATTTCGTACTACTAATTATTCACCTATCAAATGAGACATTCATGCCAAAGAAGATGTGCAAAAGTGTCGTTTTGAAACTTATTCTCTGATTGAAATATGTTCTGTGAGCTTATACGCGACAATTCATCAAGCCTTTTAGCCATGAAGCGATGCCTTGTTATGCTAATGGGCAATGACGACTGAACAATAGGCAACTTTTTTCTGATACAGGAAGTTTGCCTACTGGATTTGCAGAGTACGTCTTCCGTCAAAATGTTTCATGCATGAGAACTAACCTGAAAAAAATTCCAACGTCATTATAGAGCGAAATCACTTATTGACCGATCGTGAAACATCTGTTTTATTTGTTTCCAAATTTTTAACCCTTACAGCAGCTAGGAAGGAAAAATTTAATTAGAGTAAAATCTTTTTATTAAAACGTAACATGATGCTCCTAAACGTAACGCTTCAAACAGCTGAGAGGGTTTCTATACTTACGTTATCCTAATTTCACCATTTAAATGCAGTGGTCTTTTTCGCAATGTATTTTATGTTTTGTTTTTTTCCTACCAGTTTAAAAAAAACAATGGATCATACACAGACTGGTAAGGTAATTGAATAACTAAATTCAATGAAATCACTGTGTGCTCAAAAATCTCGCTTGCAAAAGTACGGACTGTCCGGGCCGACCTAACATGTAGCCCGGAGACTTGCCTTAGGCCCATCTTTATCCGGCACACGTCGTGAGAGACTCGATGATGTCGTAGAAAGATAGTGATAACAGTAAACATTTTTTCATTGTTTTGCTGGAAGATCTTCCTCCAACCGCAATCTATGATAGCTCTTAGTCGCGAGCCTAGAATTTATGTATAAAAACAAGGGAGATATATATATTTGGATGACATCTCCAGTCCTGCTGAGAATGGTTTGAAAATGGAGGATTGCTTCCACAAATTTGGTCAAGTATGCAAGAGCAGTCATAATTTCTCCATTAGAGCTGCTGTGCAAGTTCAATATATTTCTATGAATAAATGAGCGTCCTAAAATTTAAAAGAACCTTTTTAAAAGAATTCTTTAGTAGCATCATCGGATTTCTCATGAAAGAAGCTGAAGCTTTTATTAGAATTAAGCTAACAGTTTTGCATGACGCTTTTCTCTCCTTCATTTTGATAAATTTAAAAATATCAGCACATTTAAACAAATCAGTTGTCCCATTGGCCTCACCTTGGGAGGAAAAATTGACGTCTGATTACTTTGGTTTTGAGGATTCTGTTAGATTTTGATGCTATCAGACGCTTACACTCACCTATATCCGAGTGAAAGATATCATAGATCTATTTATGAGGAACACTTTATTTATATTTTTTTCTGAACTCCGATCTCTCTCCGTGATGGTACGCTTGATACCTGTCGTACTTCATCGATTCTTTTTTTCACTGGTATGACCGTTGATGGATAAATTATAAAATATTATGGATAAATCAATACGTTTCAGCAAAGAAGCGAATAATTCATTATAATTAATAAATTTTGGGATATGCAGACATTTTTTTACCAACGTTGCCAGAAATAGCGGGAAGATTGGTGGATCAATTGGTTTAAAATGTGTGGGCTCAGTTTTGAGCTCAAAATTGTGAAGTTAAATGAATTGATTTATCCCAGTTCTTAATTCAGCCTTCGATAATATCACTGGCATTAAAATGTTGTCTATGCTGCCTGTACACGACTCGTATAAAAATTCGTGGCTGCTTGCTATTAAAGGCTCGGCCAGGTCCAATAATTTTATGTTATCGTTGGTTAGGCATCTGTTTTCGAAGAAAGTAAACTTGTCCTTCTGAACAGAATATAAGTGAAACAATTACTCTCCAAATGTTGTGAAATATCACCATACTTCGTTCATATTCCAGAGTTCAGGAAACCTTGCTTTTAAGAAGATGAAATTTCAATGACTAATTTAGTTACGATGTACCAAAATACTTTTGAGATAATAAAAATAGAAGCTTACGGAATTTAAAAGATGAAACCTTCTAAGTAGAATTATTTAAAAGATGAAATCTTCTTAGTAGAATTATTTAAAAGACGAAACCTTCTAAGTGCAATTTTTTAAAAGATGAAACCTTCTAAGCAGAATTATTTAAGAGATGAAACCTTATAAGTAAAATTATTTAAAAGATGAAACCGTCTAAGTAGAATTATTTAAAAGATGAAACCTTCTAAGTAGAATTACTCAAAAGATGAAACCTTCTAAGTAGAATTATTTAAAAGATGAAACATTCTAAGTAGAATTATTTCACATTATTTTTGTAGAAGGCTAGAGAGCTACTGGCCTTTCGAAAGCTGATACCACCACAGCCAGAGAGCTGGAGACAAAGCGCTAGCAAGTCGATGGGGAAATGGTGCGTGTGGCAGGCCTGCTGAGGTCGATCGACTCCCTGGCTTGAAACAAAAGCTTTTGTGAGTTATAAATTCGCATCAATTATCAGTGACGTGATTACAATAGACACAACGTAAGCCCCGAAATGAAATAAAAACTTTGAGTAGCGTTCCATTATTCTTATTCGACGAGATAGAATTGACAAGGAAGCTGGAATTTGCCCGGTGTGGGGGCAGGTAGTTAAGCCATGTAATTCAACCTGTAGGTATAGCCGGGAAGTTTTGCGGAGCGAGTGTAGGAATGCATTGTCATTAAAAATCACCTTTACTATGGTGTACTCTATTGGAATGTATGGTTCCAGTTATTTAGTTTTCATGAGTTCTTGCGCCCCTATTACAGTAAATGGGATTAATAAAATGCGTGTAAAGAACAATGGTAACAATATTGATAATTATGCGGGTAATAATCCCATGAGCTTGTAGTTTCTCCCGGGCATGAGAATAATCAATTAGCCGAGATGTGAATAACGATGACAATTTTCGGTGATATAATTTAGTACCGCACAGACCATTAATTTAGAAATGTCTGCACTGCAATCCGTTGGATCAAATTTTACTTGAAACAAAAGTACAGAACGTACAAACTATGAATGAGATGAAACTAAAAAGTGTAAATTAGTGATATGGTCGAATTTTCATATGATGTACCAAATAATTAATGTTTTAGTAGCATAATTCAGAAAGAATAGGAGCTGGTGTGGGCATCGGGAGCACAAGAAACCATATTCATAATTCTCGAGCTCAGTCACAAGGCGGTCAGTGAGCTGATTCACTGACCTGCCGCAGGTACACGGGCGAATTGCAATCAGGTCAATCGAATTATGACGATAAATTCGAGAAAGTGCGTGTGCTCATTTATGCGGATGAATTCCAACTTCGGCAGCGTTCACTGGTGAGCAATCAGATATACAAGGAAACATCATTTAATAACGAGTCTCAAAATTGAATTTTGCATCCCAGTTTATCAACCTGGTCTGAAACTCAAACTAAAATTGAGAGGTAATAAAACTCCCACTAGACTTACAAATTTTATTTTTAATTTACAGTTTCAGTAGCAAGAGATCCAAATTTCAATTCTTTGACCGAATGTATTTGTGTTTGAAAATTTTCAGAGAGAATAATTAGTTTCTTGTCCCCACCTGCCTGGTGCCTTATCGTTGTTTTTAAATGATTAAAAAACCAAATCCAATTATGCACGAAGTGTTGAAGATTTTAATAGCTCTAACGATCTGAATTGACCATAGTTCTGATCACTACAACTCTAAATTTACAAATTAGAGTTGTTCGGAGGAGCAAAAAGAAAGCCAAATCCCTTGCTAGAAGATGAAATACATTGAAAAGATTCAGCTGTCATAAAAAGCTTAACCTTTTTTCTTTGTTACGTAAACACTGAAAATAACTTCTTTCTTGTGATACTTATTTAGCTAGCCTTTGTTGAGCAAATCAAATTTTTTTTCAAAACTTCTTGAAACTGAAATTCTTGATGTTGCAACTAAAAGGGGATGACGTCATATGTCTAACTGTAAACTCAATTTGTACACGCTGCTTCTCATCACAAGAAACTGAGCCCACAAATTTGATATACTGTAAAATTATGAGATTCCAACAACTGCACTTTTGGTTCATGAGACCCTCACGAGGTGGGCGCAAGCAGTAGCACCGGAGACCCTAATTATTTAACGAGGCGTTTCTTGATTTTTCTATTTGAAAGTGAGTGTAACTTATTTTCATCACTCATTCTGACCTAATTTCTGGCGAGAAACTTTCACAGAAAGCTCGGCCAAATGGTGAAACGAATTGTTTTTATAGGCTCAGCATGAAATAAAAATTCCTAACTAGGAAGAATGACCAATTCCAGCTAAATGTAGGTCATTCAGTGAGCTAATAAGGGCCTATTGACCTAGAGTAATAAATTCCAGATCTGGGAATGGAATCTTGGAATTGGAATGGCCCATCATAAAACGATGATGGGCGAGGGCAAGACAATAATGATTTGCATTCCTTTTCCTCATTTTTTACAAGCGCAATCATAAAAACGGTTAAGATTGAGAGTTTGATTGATTGTTCTGAGAACGAACCTTTTGTTTTTCCACTTGGACCAGAAAAGACACGAATATATAAATTTAGTTCTAATTAAAAGTCTCGATAAATATTTTTGGCGCTTCCGTGTTTTACAGCCTTTCATGAAAATTGAGTTGTACCTATGAAGAGCTTGCAGACTTGTTGCGGCCAGACCGCTGTTGCACATCTGTGTCTGATCCAAATTATTTGGGCAAGGTTAGTTCATACGAGCTTCTTCACTTGAGGTTCGGGGTTTATACCGCGAATTTGAGACCATTTTTGCGAGAAGTTACAGACTGCTTCACAACCGTGCGCAAGCTTGGGTTTTAGGATCAGCGTTTTGCTACAATCATCAGGTAAATTGGAGTGCTCTTTTAGGACCACGGGTAATTTGCAAAAATTACAGTCTCTTACAAATTTGAGGAAGAAATAAAATGTGAGATGTGATGTACATATAAAAATGAGAAAAAATCAAATATAACGCAGAAAACAGAAAATGAAAAGTTAAAGGGAAAAATTATTTTTATTTCTCTGCTTCACTCCTAGCAACACATTGGCACAAAAAATAGGTGAAAAATAAGAATATTGTGAAATAAAAGGGAAATAACGAAATAAATACGAATGGAGTGAGAAGAACATCATTAACTAGAACTAAAGCTCGGGTTATGTTGAATGCTAACCTGATTCAATATTAAATAGCCAAAATCAAGATGTTAAAAATAAAAGTGCCAGTGTATTTACGTTGCAAAAAGGCTATTAGAGCTCTCTCCTATTGAAAATACAACG
>JACJUY010002239.1:10836-34612 GCA_014220935.1 Platorchestia sp. MABIK | reverse complement strand
AAAATACCGACTCAACTGATTGCCCCTATTACGAGTGACTGAAGTTATCTCCTCTCCTTTGTTAAATCAATCACTCGGTCTGTTTTGATGAAAAATGTGTTAAAACACAAGCAAGCGCAAGAAGTTCAGTATAAATTCTGACACCGATGTGAAGTCCCTACAAGAGTTTAAATGAGTGGAGATAGAATGTGAACAGATCGTAGCTGCTTCGGACGCAGGTCTCCAAAACGCCGGTCGGTGCCGCTGGTGACGTTTCCGCTCACTCGAACGACAGCACTTTAATTTTTCTCATTATTCCATTATTTTGAGGGGATAACTGCGTGTTCAAAGGAATTTGCATGCTCAAAATAAAACTGCTGTGTATTGAAAAGTGATGCCTAAGAAATTTCTGAAAATCTCTACCCGCATTTTAACGGCTTTCAGGCTTCATCGTTCTTATTGGCCATCATTCGGTTTAGGCGAGTTTGAAATTCACACGGGTCCTTCAGGACTGAGTGTATGCGTAACTGTGTAAGGGCAGATTTTAAAGCCACTTTTAAAAAGAGTTTCAAGGATTACTAAAAAAAAGAAGTCAACACATACCAAAACGTAGGAATTCCTGTTCTGAACCCGTGTTCAGTGACCTTGAGCCGTTCTCAGCGCACGGTGTCGCAATGCAGCACTGCGATATTGTGCCCCAATTCAACACAGCTACACTGTGCCCCAATTCAACACAGCTACACTGTGCCCCAATTCAACACAGCTACACTGTGCCCCAATTCAACACAGCTACACTGTGCCCCAATTCANCAGTGTGCCCCAATTCAACACAGCTACAGTGTGCCCAATTCAACACAGCTACACTCTGCCCCAATTCAACACAGCTACACTCTGCCCCAATTCAACACAGCTACAGTGTGCCCCATTCAACACAGCTACACTGTGCCCCAATTCAGCACAGCTACACTGTGCCCCAATTCAACACAGCTACACTCTACCCCAACTCAACTCAACGACATTGTATTCCAATTCAACACAGCCGCACTGTGCCCCAACTCAACACAGCTACACTGTATGCCAACATGCGAACGCTGCAGCGCGCGGTGCTGGTGCCCCGTGTGTGCAGCCCGCCAGATAAGGCGCTGCAAGGGCCGCTGCGGAGGTAACGGTCGTGCCGACACCTCCGAGATAAGCTGCCTGACGGAGAGCGCGCCTCGACATGTGTGATAGGGAAGGCCCGAATAGCTTCGTCTAGGTATTTTGAAGGAGTAATTTATTCATTGTTAGTTTATTGTGATTATTAATTATGGTTGAGCTTTGGAGTTCGTGAAAATGAAAAATTCTTGTGTAATGTTTTTGTTTTTCACACATCCCTTTTTGTTTTAGCGCTAACGAAAGCCTTTGGATGGCTTGGAATACAAGGTTGTGTAAGAGTGATTAAGAGTGGCTGTGTGCTTTTAAGTGAACGAAGACACCTAATGAACTATGAGTTATTCAACGAAGAAAAAGATCAGGTTAATTCTGGAAGTATCTAAATGCATTCGGACATCTCTGTTGCTTTTCATGAGACCAAGATTGCGAGCGTGGGGCCGCACCTCAGCCTGGAAGTGTGCACGGGATCGAAGTCGCCGACAACTTCAAGACATTTCATTTTTTTTACTCAATTAGGCTTGGACACCGGGGTGTACTTTCAATGCTATAGCTTTCATGGCTTGAGAGAACATAATACTGAACAATGTACGCTCTAATGACGTCTCCGGCATTCTGGAGAAGTATGAATATATCGTATGAACACTCGAATGATGATGTCGTAACACATTTGTTTTGTGTCAGTATCTGAAGGCTTAAATGCAAAGAAAATAAGAGAAGTAGTAAAGCAGGTAGCAAAGGTGTGCTCGACAGGTACATGGGATGACAAGGTAATTTTTGATGGCAAAATGGCACTTCATAAAATGAACGTGAATGTGCGCATTGATTTAATGCATGCCAACACTGATTTCAACTGCGCAATTGCTTGCTCTAACTCGATCTCTTTGACAAAGCTCAATAGAGCTTGCACACTTTCATCAAGAGTCTGGTGATCATGTTTAAGGTCGCCGTCACACGAAGACCAAATGAAAACGTTTCACCACAATCGTCTACACAGCGGCACCATTCGGTCTGTCTAGCGCTACGAAGCCGTCAGATTTCAGCCATGTGCTACGGTGCATTTTTGGTACGGGTGTCGTCACCATTTGGTAACCAATATGGCGGAGAACTGGGTTGATGCGTATTTATTTACATGTATTTAGGGATTATTTCTTTTTCCTGACGCGGTAAACAGGTATAAAGGACTTAATTTGTGTTATTAGTGCAGCACCTTTAGTTGAGCGTATTTTTTTCAGTGCTCTCGTCTGGGGTTGCTGAAGAGTGAAAATTAACCCAGTCGATTTTGATTACCGAGAAGAGTTTGGGAAAAGGCATCATCAATGTGGGATTGATAGTTGTGATTAAACTGGTCTAACAAAACAGTAGAAAAATGAATAATTTATGCACTTTGATTATAAATTTGTGTGAGCTATTACGCACAGCTTTCAATGACTTATTGATTCAATGAGTAGCAACACTGTGTAAAGATTGAGCAACTCATCATTGAATTTTGGTGTTATTTGAAACAGAGTAAAACTTAACTTCTACAATCTTTAATCCATGACAATTGTTTAATTCTGAAAATTAATTAAAGTCTTTTTTTTTCAATTAAATTATCAAAGTTTGAAGGTTCCCAAAGCCACGAGTCTAGTCAGGCTGCAAAATAATTTATCTTTAATGTTATACATATGTCTTATGAGGGAAGATTTTAATTTTTAAGGGAAATTTTACACAAAGGACAAAAGTTTTATAATTTTAAGAGAGAATTCAATTGCTAGATTGCGACTGAAGCGAAAGCCAATAAACCAAATGGTTACGGATTGCTACAAAACCCTGAAGCGTGTGACAGCTCTCTTCGTAATTCCGTCAAGCTACCCGATCAATTTGGTAACGTAGCACTACGGATTGGTCATCGTGTGACGCCGCCTTTAGTTGGTCGGTGCAATCATACCAAGCTCATTTCAGACGTTCTCTCTAGATCCTTCATGACTTAGGATGAGAGGTACGGCCGAGCAGTAAAAAAGTATTTCAAATTCAACATACTCTTGAAGCAATCGATATGAGTCAAATCCCGACCCAATATAGGTTTCCCTTGTACAATCTTCTTCATTGACCGATGAATTGCTTTGCAACCTTGACTTGTGTGAATGAGCCTGGCAGATGTTACAGACTATGTACCTGGCGCCTGCCACGCTCTCCTGCAACAGTACAAGTCAGGTTGCTGATATTTATAGTGCTTTTTGATGCATTTGTTTCTTTAGCTTCATTTTTCTGCTAAACCTCTGCGCTGTCACCATTAAACTCGACGACTGATGTTCGTATGAAAATAAAGAGAAATTTCAAAATAAAAAAACTAGATTTGCTATTACTGTTAACCTATCAAGGCTACACGAGCTTGCAGAAAACATTTTATTTGGTTTATATACTAGTTCATAAACACACCTGAAGTGTGTGCCCAAGTGAGCTGATAACCTGAGACGTCCTTGGCACGCCGTGTTCCACCGTATCGACACCCATTACAAACCACAAGAATAACTTTATTCGTCTGAAAAGTAACGCATTCCATCAACCAGTCATGATCTTCATTGATAATTGAACATTTCATCACATTCCGCCAATGCAGCAGCTGGCCTACGTCTAATAAAGACAGATTTCGATATGAAGTCGCAGTCGTGAATCATCATTCGCATATGTTGTGGAGAAAACTTTTTGAAATATGATAATTCTTGATAATGTTGACGTTTCAGGTACCGCTTGCTTTTGCCCTTATCTTTCTTAGATACTTAAAGACAATGTAAATGCATAACATCCAGGCTGTGTCGTACCTTTAGTTACGTAGAAAAGCTGCTGCTCGATGCTCGGCGAATTAGTAACGCGTATATATATACCTTTCGATGACGAAATATTTCAGCAAAGGATCGATACATGTTTTCCATGCCCTTCACACGTTTTTTATTAAGATAAAAAGATGTAGAGTTCTTGAAACCTTTTCTCTATTAAAATTATCCAACACATTTTTTTTTATTTTGAAATCCTTGATATGATTTTTGGTATCTGAAGCTATTAAAGAAATGGAAATTTGTAGCTATTGAAGAAGAGATGATATGCGCGATCTTTTGTGTTATACTTGACTACTTCTCTCATTGATCAGTCGGCTTATCTAATCTGTACGTTCCTTATCTCTCGAATCATACTTGAATCCCATTTTACGTTGAAATTCGTTTCACAGTGGATTCAGATGCATTATCCTCTCGATGTTTTCTCAATTATCACGGTTTTTCAAACCTAGAAATTCAGTATCTCTGTCCAACAGCTCCACGAAATCTCATTCACTCATGTCCCAGGGATATCTTTAAAGTGATCGTTCTAGTTGGCTTTAGGCTTTATAATAAATATGACAATTGTGTTTGCTGCCGTTAACTCCAAGAAAACAACACGTTTAGTGTACAAGTATTGTGGTCTTCCATCAAAGAATGATTTTATCTCCATCAAATTATACTGTGGAATGAAAATCAAGTCCTCGAAAAGTACCACAATTAGCTCCATCATTACAGAAGCCTGTCTGCGAACAAATCTTCATTGTAAATTCCCAATTGTTTGCACTTGCTGGCGTGTCTTACTAATTTAGGTCCTAGAAAGTAAAATTTCCCACAAGTTATGATTATTTGTAAAAAAATATCAGATGTACTTCTAAGACTCACTCGAAACCACGTGATTTGGTAATTCTGCCAGAGGTGATAGGTTGTCCGTGGTACAATTTTGCTCCTAGTGTTTTGGTTGTGCACTTCAAAAAAAAAGGTATCATCCAAGCATTCAAGTTCATTTTTAATTCTGAAACGCTCTTAGCTTCGCCTCACGAAAAACAAATTCCGTTATTTTAGCTGACTTCACAGTATCAAAATTTTCAAAAAGCATTAATACATTTTTTACCATTTCGACTTTGTTATCGGCTTTGTTCATGCACCGAGTGAGCGGAATTTGTGCCACTCTACCGTTAACCCATATGTGACGCTTAAAGAATGACAGTTTTCAGTGTGGTTTGTGAGAATAAGTGCGCTCTAACGATAATCAAAACACTTACTAGCTTGGAATCATAGAAAGCTCTCATTCAACCACTTGCATTGATATGTTTTGCTCATTTTTGAGTTAAAAAAATCACGAGACCATGAAAATTTCATCTTTTATTTACTCAACAATGTTATTATATATACAAAAGCCCCATTCATTTTCTTGTACATTATCACTTATGTATAATTGCAGGAGAAATTGACCAACTTTCAAGTAAATTTTCTGAAATTGGCTGCTAATGGAGTCGTGAGGTTAACCTTGCAAATCCCACGTGTTACTGCTCTTCATATATTAAAATATCGGTTCGCACGCACGTGTGCTGGTGGTGTCGCTTTTACCTTAACAACTGCAGCTGGTTAGGTGAGCGGTGTCGCCAGCTGTCCATCTGCTCCAAGCGCACAGCTGCCGCCGTCTTGACACCACCTCTTGTGATGGACCTCTGCCGTAAGTGTGCGCCTTTTTGCTCTAATGAGTGCTGTCACGATTAGAAACTATCGTCGGGAAATTGATGCTTAAGTTAAATACCTATTTGGTAAATTATTTTGTTGAGCTTTATTCTAAGGAACCGCCCTATTGAAGTCACATTGTGCCACATTTATGTAGACACTTGTACTTTACGAAACAGTCTGTATTTGTTTCAGAGGTGAAAAAGTATACCGTTGTTACGTTGGGTTAAATACTGAACTAAAATTCGTTACGAGATGATAATCTCAATCAGAATTATTGGGATGTAACGTGGGACAGATTTTAAATGATTGCGCTGAGAACGCTGCAGAATTGTGTGTGTAAAAGCAAAAGAGAAGCGTAACTTAAGAAACAAAATTGAAATTACTTGAGAATTTTGACACAGTTTCTGCATTATAAATGAGGAATAATTTTACATACAACAGGTATTGTTTACATCTATAAATTTGTACAGCCCTGTGTCTCCGAATACTGCAATTCAATATTTTTGCAAATCTCACTATACAAAATATCAAATTTTCTCGTCCGTACGAGAGGTGAAACTTTAACTTTAAAAAATAGAAAAAACAAAGCTTTTTCTTATTTTTCTGCGGGAGAAATTGATCTCGCAGTGGTACGCACGAGGCAATATTGAGATTACGGAGTAATTTTACTTCTCTCGGTCACGCGATTCATTTTCATATCCATCACTGAGATGACAGACTATAGGAACATTTGCAGGCGTAATTGCTGCTGTTCATACATTCTGACAATATATAACATTGCGAAAATGTTGAGCGCCTAAGCATTTTATTTTTCCTTTTAAGCTGTAATTAAACACTTAATATATAATTAAGTACATGGAAATGATCCCGCTCGTTATTTATTGGCCATTTTTGTGTTCATTTACGTGCAAAACATACAACAACGAACTACTGCTGAGGACGTCATAACTTGAGTTTGGAGAATTTTATCAACGGAATGCTAAAAAAATATCAGCAATGAGCCAGGGCATTATTTCATTCACTAATGAATAAATTGTATTGATTTCCTGTTGAGAGACAGCGGCGATAATACATTGTTTTGGAAGGTTATGCTGATAGTTGCACGGATTTGGAACTCATTTTGAAATTTAATTTACGTTCTATTTTTAGACTTGTTATTCCAACAGATTGAAATATAGATAGAAGAATCATATCTCCATAGACGGAGAAGAAATGGAAGCTTTGGTATAATTTCGTTCCCAGGTCATGAAAAACGCAATCACAAGTATGAGGAAACAATAAATACTGCAAATATTTGCGCCGCTCCGTTGAGATGTTATGGTAATTTTCACAGCCATAACGGACATCCTCTCTAAGCTTATCCTCGGTGAAAGGGCCTCCAGATGTGAAACCGTTTAAAAATCAAAATCTAATCGAAAATTTCCGTTGCATGGAGACATTACAGAGAAGGGCCGCATTGCGGTTCAAAATCTTAACCGTCGCCTTCGGTGTCGTAAAGAGCTGCGAGTTAAAGGTCTCGAGAGCCTTCCGTGTGCGGGATTCCTGGCCACCAGCACCGGGAATAATTAGATATGAGGGTATCCTGGCAACAGCAGATTCCCGGGTCATAAATCGCCTCTATCATGTACGGTCGAATCATTCACGCATTATAAAATTAAAGCCGCTAGGGAAAGTTTCTCCTTTTTTTCGGGAATATTCGTTTATACATGTTGCGAGTCCCCGTGAATTTCTTTTTGTATTTACCAGAGAGTGTACTCTGCTGCACCACACTACAGGGCAACGCTGAGGGTAAAATATCTATTAATAACTATTATATCCTGCAAAATACATGACAGTGTAGCGCTTAATATACAACATGTATACCATGGTATACAATCCCGTTTAAATTTATTATGTCTTATATGATAGTGCAGAGATGAAGTAAGCAGTCTGCCTCACTAGTCATTTTGGAGCAGTGCAAAGCATTCCATTAATATCCATTATGAATTACATGGCAGTGCAGAGCTGAAGCTAAAAATTTCATCAAAAGTCAGTACATCTAAGTAACACGTACAAGTTCTGTCAAAAACTGCGGTGTGGAAAAAAGCTCGATTACGTTCGTAAATTATTGAATTAGGTTGGTATCGATTTGAAAAGAACGTATTTCCAAAATAATTCCGTGAATTGTAGAAGGTGTGCGATGAGCGTACCTAAAACACTGACTTTGTAGGTACAACCTTGTGAATTTTCCAGATATTAATCCAATTTCTACACATGAGACAAATTGATTTAACTTATCACAAGCGGGATTTGATTGTTATATTAATGCTCGTTAGGTCGTTCAAGCCGTATCACAGATACGTTCATAAAGTACACACTTCATGCAATGGCGGCGAAACTTTTCGATGGTTATTGATGAAGAAAAATATTGAGATGCATGCACATGGGTTTTATGTATAAATAAACAACGGCTATAATCATTCTTATGAATACAACAATGCAGAACTGAAGATAAACAATCCCATAAACACTCAGTGCAACTCGAGGCAGAAGTGAAGTAAGCAAATCGATCAATCAACATTCTTTTAGCGTGATCTCGATAGTTGTCTTGGAGAAAAACTTTCAAAAGCTTAATATTGTGCTTTTAAACATTCAAATTCATACAAAAATCTGGTAATTCTGTTTGTTTGAATGCTTACATGACTTTCTGCATGCTTTTCATCACTCAGCAATCTGTTTTCAGAAATAAGATAATGCAAAATTCAGACTCCTGGTTTAGGAATAGTAAAATTTTCACAAACTCTAATTTGAATATGATCGATTAAAAATATCCGTTTTCTGATCTTTGTTTCACGAAAATTTGTGCCTAAAAAATTAGACTATTAATCAGAGGCATAAGAAGTCTAGTATACGTGCTGATAAAATCTCCGATCCCTCGTTGGCAAACTCCACAGCTTGATAGCTAGTCACCGTTCACGTTCTGCTAATACCGTTCACGGCAACATTCAGCCACCTATTTTACTAACAACGTAAGCTTTAACTGAAATTTTTTCGCGCTGCATTTCAGATACATATTACAATTGTCTATCTTTCGTTATAGAGCAAGCAACCAGGCAACGGAACTCAGGTGGTCACCGTCTACGTACTGCTTTCGGTGATTACAAATTCTAGAATTCAATTCCACACATTCAGTAATAAGATAAAAAAAAATTCAACTTCCCTTCTCATACTACAGGTAACAGAAGTTTTTACTAATACATAGGGAGAAATTCACGCTATTTCCGGCTGAACTTTTCACATTACTGTCACACGCTGTAATGTGCATGGACACAATGTGTCATATGTATCCATTCAACGAAGAGTATTTCGCAGTGTTTTTTCATTTAGTTTTTCTCAATTTTGTTAAAATTATGTTGAACTATCTTACTGTCGTAAAAAGTTTAATCATCAACCACTGTTTTTGATAAAAGAATATTGTATTATAGCCTTGCCCAATGACTGACTGGATGTTTAATTGCTTACAAACCTGTGACACAACTGTTGAATAAGCGACAAAGAAACCAAAATGATCTACAAAAGTAATACATCATTTAACTCTTTTCCTTCGTCGGGGCGCTCAATCAATCTAGCTCTCTAAATACTTTATGTTTGGGACCACCAAGCGCAGGGTCTCCCATTCAGAGAATTATTGATACCTAGATGTTATTTTATTGAACATTAATTCTCTTTAACATTAATTGAATTATATTGAATTGAACGTTAATTCTTTCATCTTTTTCTGTCTAATAAACAAATTTAAGGGCATGTATGCGGCACGTTCATTATTAACGCAAAAACATGAAACATTTGATCGCTCTTACTCTCTGGAAGCCATTGAGCAATACCTGAATTCAACAAACCTGCTTAGCCAGGGGCATTCATGCACTGCATTAATACTGAAAATCCATTGCATAAATATTGTATTTGAGAACTAGAATTTGTTAGGGGAAAAGTGTTCAACTCATTCCAATCTACTGAAAATTTTTTTGTAAGATACCATCCTATGACCTTAGTTCACCATCCTTTGTGTAGGCTGCGTGCATATTTTGTGGAGAACAAAGGCAGCTCCCGAGGGAGTGCATCCTTCATCTCACAGTGGCTGAGCAGCGTCAGAACTCGCTGTCTCGGAAAATTAATGATTTCCTGCGCAGTCATAGGCTTAAGCTGAACGGAGAGTTAAGATATACGTTCAGAAACCGAATTAATTAAATGCCGATTGGAAATAAATCATTCAGAGCACACGAGTTACTTTGTTTTAACACTTAAAGAATGAGTTGAGATCGAGAAGGCGCGTGAAGACTATACAGGGCGCGGGAGGAGTCGCGTCGCGGACGCCGCAGGGTTGGCGCGCCGATAATTTGGCCGGGTTTGGTCGCCTGAGGGACGGTATGGCTTCCTGTCGTGTTCTTGTGTTCTAGTCTTTATGGCTTATCAAATAAAAACAAATTCATTTTCTCAAAAAAGAAGGTAAATTTGCTTGGTCAAGAATTTTAATAAAAAGTTGAGGGTCAAAATCAAAGAAGTCCACGTTGTTAAAATTGTATGTGGTCAATGCTAATCTCCCTCACAAGTTTTAGGCGTTTAGTATTGACGTTTTAGTCAATGCTAAATATCCCTCAGGCGTTTTAGTATGGACGACTTTCAATTTTGACCACGTGGACTTCTTTGGTATTTGCCCTCAACTTTTTAAAACAAAATTAGCTGCAACAATGTACTTGTAACTATAACGCTTTCCTTTGGTGTACTTGCCTGATGTACGGAAATGAACCATTTACTCGAAAAATGAATAATCAATTAAAAGGTAGTGAGGCAAGTCAAAACAAACGTTTGTCGAGTTTGTTCATACCGCAGCAAACAGCACAAGATAACGGTCCACCATTAGTTTTATTCAAGTTAAAACTTTCCGAAGGTTTATATTTTCTCGATCACTTTCATTAACTCAATATTTTCTCAAATAATCTATTAGGCTTACGACATATCTTTCTCAGCTTCGTGTATCTCAGGTTTTGAGAGTTCACAAAACGTCCTAGAAACCAAACAGGATAGGTACATGAAGATATAATGTATACAAGTGTTAAAGATGCAGACGAAGCACATGATTCATCAACGAAATATTTACTTGCACCAGTCTAACTTTTCACCGAGGTACCTATGATTTTAACCTCCCGTGCAAGAACAGGCTCTGCACAAGGCCGCTAAAATCATGAATGCCGCAGCGAAAAAGTTCGACTGGGTTGTTGAATGACGACGAAGGAGCACTACTACGGCTTCTAATCTCGAAGAAATTGTACGCTGGCACAGAATTACTTTCGACGACGCTGCATTCTTTCGCTAACCAGGCAGAGCTGCCAGCTGCTCGCTAATCACCTCCTCTCAGCATCTCAAAGACTCTTTAACGAGTAATTAAAGTAATGAGACCGGGTGCAGAAGGTCGAGTGGTCATTTCTTATTACCATAGAAATGAAGCCTTGTATAATTTATGCAGGCATGAAGCATCATAAATCTACCCTTAGTTGATGTACCCACATGTGTGGACTTGTGTTGGATTCTATGTTCAAATTATTATGGTTTCAAATAATTGGAGATTTTGTTTTCAGTAATCAAAATCCGGGAATATTATGAATTTAAAAAGTTTGAGGAAAATTCTGTACTTGCAAAATTTTCCCAGCATGATTTGATGTGATGTTCTAAAAATATGACTATGCCATAAATCAATCATTGTGTGAATATGAGAGTCTCGACTGCTCAAACTTTACATTCTTCTTCGCTTAATTTTCGTTTTATACAGCTTTCATGCCTTCATCTTGCGCCGGATGCGCCCAAGTCGGTATTCTCGATGCGTCACACGTCGTCCAACTCTTGTGTGATGATCTATCTTTTCCTCTTTTTTGATCTATTGCTATTAATCTATTCATGTCTGCTTGAGCCACCTTGCTCTTTACAACGTGAATGGAGACACTTTCCTTCATTCCCCACCTAAGTGACTGTGTGAGCCTGAGCATCTGAACGATCACCATGTGAAATCGCCTTACTTGTTAGCCGGAGTTGCTCACGTCCCGGCTATACTGCTACCCTTGAGTGTCATGGTGCCTCAACTACTCCTCCTGTGCACCTTGTTCATGATCACCTTGCCGTCCGATCGAAGCTCACTCCTTACTGTGATCAGACAGCGTCCACAGTGCCAGAGTAGTGATTCAGCTCCTAAGTTGACTTTCCTGTGGGGCCTTGAGCTAAGCTGTGCTTTCTGTAAGTTGATAACGTTCCCGATATGGGACAGATAAGTGAGCTGCGTCGCCTTATGATGTGTCGATGGCCGGTAATAATTGTTGCTAATATCATAATTCTCTCCTTGTTCTTACAAATAAATTCCGTGATGGATTTATCAATTTAGTTGATGAAATTTAGTAAATTGGTTGTGTTTTCATGTATCCCAACTTTACTGTCCCCCTAGCTGTGTTAGCTGGCAGAATTGAGAGGGCGCAGGAGTGTGACTTGGCTGCAGATAACCCCAGAATAGAGGGCCCTTCAGAGGCCTTGGCCTGTCCTATCTCGGCATCTCACGTTGTCCGATTCCTGATCCCCCACAATGAGATGAACGTGCGGAGGTTTCAGCACAGCAGTGAGCATCCCAATATGTATTGTAGTATGATGCACTGTATAGCAACAACGTGAAATCAATAGAAATTAAAATTAGAAAAACACGGAATAGTACAAAACGTAACAAGCAAACCTATGACAGCATTTTAGAAACAATGAAGAATTTCATGCACGAATTTTTACTAATTTCAACTGCCTGTGGTGGTGTTCACCTTGTTTAAGACTGCGACTAATCGTAATCTTCCCTTTTTCTTTTTCAAGAATCTTTTCCATTTCCAAGAAGCTGTTAGGGAATTTAAGAAACTAAAAACATTTTGCTACGAGCTTTGAAACTAGTTATAGATCCAAAAAGAATAAATATGAAGGCAATGCTGTAATCAGCTGGGATGGGAACGATGAATTATGAACCATCATACGATAATGACCCATACAATGACTGTGATGTCTCTTACTCGCCCTGAGTTGCAACGAGTGAAAAGCTGAACGTTGCGTCCTTGTCTCAAACGCCACAACTAACACGCCAATGTTCACGAGCGTCAGCTTTCTAATAAATCCAGCCCAGAAGTACGATTTCTATGAACAAAGAGTTAGCAGGGTGGGCCACACGTTTCCATACATAGGTAAAATAAGCATTCTATATTGAACAAGGTTTTATTTTTATGATGTACTTTGGTTAATGCCCATTCACAGAATTCCATCCGTCTATCCAGGTCATCTTCACTCAAACGCTGTGCCATATGCAATTTGCATGGATACCATTTGTTTGCTTTTAAAATGCGCCTGAAATTCGACCTACGGATTCCACTTTGTCCAGACAACCGTCGTGTACTTTTTTGGGAACTCCGTGTAATCGCTGCAAGTATTGTAGCTGTTGTGTCTTCATCGGTGGCCCTACGTCTTCCACCACTTCGCGGTTAATCTACAACATTTCCAGTTTTCTGAAATTCGAAAATAAGTTTTGCCACAGTGCCGTGTGTGATGCTCGTTACACGTTTTCTGTTAAAATTTCGTGCAACCATGCAACTGCTTCCTGATCCAACCATCAGCATAATTTCAATTCGTTGCTCTTTTGTCAAACGCATGGTCTCTGGTGTCTGAAAAATAAAATACAATATCCATTAAACAATCGCCTATGTATAGAAACTTATGGCCTACCCTATATAGTGATTTAAAGCGTGCACTGCTTCGCTGCAGAGATCAATGTTGTGTTGAATTAAGATCCTTACCACTATGCTAGATTCATCCATTGGAAGTTGATTTTGATGTAAAACTTGGTTCAAAAGAATTGACAGTGACTGCGTATAATTTTTACGTAAAGTGGCGTACTTTTGGAATCGCAATATAATATCCTTATATTGTTTCCAATCTATCATGAAGAATTAATGGATAAGACGATCGTTTTTCTTTAGGCGTGATACTTGTCTTGATATAACAGAATTCTTAGAGTGTCAAATATCGTTAGTCTCGAAACTTCCTGTGACGACAATTTTTCTGTGGTTGTATACAAGAACATCAGTTTCAAATGACCATCGCTCAACAATGATGTGAGACCAAAAGTCTCACGGCCTCAACCCTGATCATTTGAAAAAGAGACGAAAATGTACCAAGAGTCATACTCGAACTGTATTTCGCTGCAACACCGTGTAAATTCTGTATCTGAAGTGTTCAACTTGAGAAGTATTGTGGTGGATCTACAGTACTGTTGCAGATCGTTGTATCTCCGACGGAAAAAGTTGTGTACCTCAGCGGCATATGAATGATACATTTAACTAATGAAATCAATCGTTCTGCTGTGTTGTTAGGTTAGTTTTACCCTTACGAAGTAAAGTGTGTTTTCTATAACTTTACAGTGAAATAATTTCTTTTACAGATTTTCAGCTTTTGTAAGAAATCAGCAAATAGAAGAGTGGCCTCGAATTCTTGTCTAAAGTAACATGGCTTTAAATTTAGGAACTCTGTTGTCCATGCTGAGCAATTGACAGATATCTTGTTGTACTTCTCCAGTCAACTCTATTTTTTCTTTATATTCGGTAAATTTCAATTATATACCCCTAGTTAATCATTACTTCTCGGGCATTATGAAGTTATCCTTTAAACAATTTAAACAATTTAAACAATTTATTGTTTGATGCATGCCAACAAAAATATTTATACCAGTCTAGGCCACAGCAACATGCAATCAAGAACGGCTGGGATAAATTTAAAGTCCTTCAGTGGCAAAGTTTTGGTGAGTAAAGTAAGCAGTGCTAGAGCACGAGTGTAACTGATGCTGGGAGAGAGTGCCATGTGCACGGCACAAACCCGATACCCTAAGGGGGACAAGAAAGCAAGATCAGGGCTGTGAAAGACCAAGAAGAACTCGCAAGTTTGTGACACTACAACCCTCTTTCGGAATGATATGTACTCAAAGACGTGTAAAGCTCTTTTTTCTATCTCAGTGGGGGTCTCTTGTAACGGAATGTTTTCATTTTTATCGACTTGCCGTGCTATGGGAAATGGAGACAAACCACAGAATTCAACGCTCTGTCTCCAACTATTAAAAATAGAATTCACTTTTGGAACCGTCTAAGATAGTATTTATTCAAAGTTAGTAGTTTTCACAACGAATAAAATTAAATTTCAGAGGGCAAGAGAGAAGAAAAACTCCAAGGCATCAGTAAGTTACTATGAATTGAAAATTCTCATTGAACCATATGTTCGCGTCTGATAAATTTACACTCCCATTAATCTAGGATTATTTCTTGACAAATTCATACACAGTTAGCACTACCACTGACAACTAAGTTTCCCCAGGTTCTTTTTTCTTGTGAAATTATGAGCAGCAACTACTAATGCAAGCATCCTACGTTATTAAAGACCAGGAAAGACCACTGGTTTGGGAAATGTGCAACCTACATTTCTAGTTGAACTTCAGCATGCCTTAATTTATATTCAAGTAAGTGATCGTTTTGGTGCCGCAGATAATTTTCTACAACTCAAGATATGTTCTGATTCTTTTTTTTGAAATATTTTCTCAGACTATTGTTAGCTTGTGAAATTAAGAGCACTTTTTGAACTCTGATAAAAGAGAATGTGCTTCGCAATCAGAACTTTGTACAGATAAGCTTACGGCTCCTGCCACTGGGATCACAACTCTATTTGCGTTCGAATGAATTATTCCCAGGAACTGAGAACTTAAAACATTAGTGAATGAACGTGATAAATTATTTTACAATATTTAGAACTGTACATTCCCCACCGTTGTCTAATTCGATGAAAGCGATAATGTTAAAACAAAACGTTGCCGCCGGTCGTACCAGGCTCTAACCCTCACCAAATCAACGCTTAGTACTTCACAGCTTTTTACTGCATACAACGTCTTCTCTTTTGTTTTTTGAGTAAATTTTTATACATGATGATGTAAAATTATTTAACTGTGATGCTCTAACTCATATAGGTCAAGCCAATTCAGTGGAAGTATGCAAGATGAGTGACCATGCGTCTCAGTATGCTATTGTTTTCACACCTGAATTTTTGCATGCAAGGCTGAATCAACTCCGAGCAGAATTTCGATGCTTGCAGTGCTTTGAATACAATTTTATACTTGCCACCGGTGAGTGATACCTAATGATCTTAATCCATTTTTTAATCTAGCGGTGCGACCTATAATGGAGAGGTAACTAACCATCACTTCAAGTATTAACTTTGAACAAAAACATTAACTTATCCATGTAGTGCCCATTGTATTACAGTATAACGCAAGCGGTGCGTTTAAATACGTCCAGGTGTCACCACAACTTTTTCATGAAGGGTGCAAAATGAAAAAGGACTTATTATCTGGGAAAAAGGATCGTGATAAAAAACTGAGTGAATATAACAGATGAATTACGGGAAACAGGGGTTAGGAATAAAACAAAACCTACGTGAACTTTTCTTGATATTATATTTATATAGAAGGGCGGACTTCTGAGACTGTTGTCGACATCAAAGAACATCATTTGAGCAGCTCGAAAATATAAGCTGCAATTTTTTTTAGAGGAGAAAACTGTTGACTTTAGAATGCAAAGTTCCTCGTATTGCAAAGAGAGTTAGAGGCTGTCGAGTCAGGGGAGTGGCGTTGAGTCCAACGCTGTCCGCAGCTCCGAGCGTCTCGCATTAGGACTAGGCCGAACTTTCAAGTAATTTACCTCACCATAGCGGGGCAGCAGGAAGTCAAGTCAACTCGAGTACTCTTTGTGCTTTAAGCCCATAACATAGCCAAGATTTTACGCTGCCAGTTCGACCACTGCGACTACGTGAATTGTTTGAAAATCCAGCTCCATGACCGGAGGCAGTCCTGCGTGGAGGTGAGGGGTGGGAGCCGCGCTCTACCTGTCGTGCGTCGGGCCGGACGGGACGGTGGCCTGAGGCGCAGCATCTCCGCTCCTCTGCACAGATGAGCTTGCGACCGTCATTCCCAGCTCGGGCAAGATTCTTCAACTCTGCTTTGAATGCACTGCAATAGCAGTTTTCTATGAATTCGGTACCATTTAAAATGGAGGCTCATTGTCATTGCATCCTGGTGTTAGTAATAAGGCTTCTGATAAATTAATGTACGAGATGAAAAGTATCAGACTTGATTAGAATGAAAGCATCCTCATGGTTGTGCGTCTTCCTTTGTGTATCTGAATTGATTTCATTGAGTATCTTGATATTGGGCACTCGAGTGAATTAAATAGCGTATCGTGTTTTTCTAACTGTTTTCAATTTTTGGAGTTACATTTTTCTAAAATTTGTTTGAAATCGATCATTACGTTATTTGTGATTCACTTGAATTGAAATTATCAACAGAAAATTTATGCTGTCATGAGATGCTTTCGCTGGTATTAACAAACATTTACATCACACCTGACACCTGTGCCATCATTTCACGGAGCACTGGGACTAGGTTGAGATTACCTTGCATCTGCTACCAGGCTATCGTCAAGTAACTAAATGGTCTCTACATGACTTGCACACTACCATAAGGAACGTAAATGAGGGATGTTGTACTGTAGAATTTATGCAACACTCCGTTTCTCCGCCTACCTTCGTCGTGCCTCTAGTTGCCCATTTAGAAGGAAAAGTCTGAATTGTTACGTGTGTGTGATGTAGCTCTGACTAAAAATGTTGATCTGTCAACGAGTGCGAAACATATTTATAGATTGAAAAGTCACATTATTGATAATTATTTACGTTCTTATTGTAACAATATGGGAACTTAATTCGTGATTGTGAACGCATTTAATCCTAAATTGTTTTGCCTCGTTTTTCAATTATAGGTAGCACGAGCATATACGGATGATTAATTTATTGACTTTTTACCTCAGTTTTTCGTCGCGGTTTCCTTTAACTTTGAGGAACAAAATCCATGAGGCGAGATTCTTGTTTAATGCGAAAAAATGGGAAGAACTTGTCTCTGAATTAAACATCAATCATTTTGAATTTTTTGATTACTATCTCATATATGTGAGAGTTGTCAAAGTTTTCCAGCCAGAAATGATAATTGCTATGGAAGTAATGATGATACAGTTGATAGAAATGTGAGTATACATACCATTGTTTTTAGAGTCAATCAAATTTTTTGTCACAACTTTCAATGCAGCAAACTATAGGTACTCTCATGTACGTCCTCAGCTTATACCATTCGATACCCCCAAAGATAAGAGCAAGAACAATTGACTAAATGTTCATCTGTAGCTGCAGCATTACGGGACACGGTAAAAAAAACATGCTCAACCCGTTGTGGGTTCAAACTCTAACGAACATCACCTTTGTTCTACGGAGGGGTCGAGTACTATGTACTTTATATTGACTAAATTATGAAGCCATCGTTATGATTTTTGATGGCAACCAAGATAGTCAGTTCTTGACCTTAGAGGAGTAGGGATATCTTATTCGAGAAGTATTTGAGTATGCTTCAACTGCAGCCTCTAGCTATCATGACTTGAGGCAACCCTTGCCTCATAGACGCTTGCAACGCTACGAAGCACCTCAATACATGTCCACGCAAGTTATTCTTGGCTATATTGCACGGAGGGCTTACCGGATCAATTTACAATTTTCTACGTTATGTATATAAGTATGTAAATTTCAATTTACAATCGCAATGTTTAATGACTCGATGTACATGTTTCTCATTTGTTATCAAAATTACTTGAAGATCGAGCTGTCCGGCTTATATGCGCGAAGTAGATAAAAAACAAGGTTGAGATCAGCTGAGTGAAGACAGAGTTGCCAACTAATATTTTCATGTTTTCTGTTGATCAGTGTTGAGCTTGAGAAATCACTGTCGAAGACTCGATTTAGTTCGATTTTGCTACAACAAAGTTCTATTTACTCTTTGTTACACACATGATTAATTTCACTCTCGATGACATGGTTTACTAAATTGCTTGTTTTTAAGTTTAAGTTGTGTCCTGTATCTTATATTCCAGTAGGAGCCTGCCACCAAATACGGTATAGAATTATTATTACATGTTAAATGATACATTTCACGTTAATAGTACAAAAAATGCCTAACTCTAAAAAATTGAATCCTTAATTGAAGGAAAAGTCTATAATTTGCTGGTGACAAACAAAAAAAGAGATTAGTGCCGACTGGAAAATGTTTACTTCTTATAATGTCAACCTTTTTTGATCTTCATGGAATATAATTTCTTGTAAAACGATAGCGAGATTTTTAGAGAACACGGTTACAGGTTAACATCATCGTTCACTTGACCTCAAGCCTTCTAAAACAATATTTTAATAGACAATTTGATATGAAAGCTAATCTTTGCCGACTAATTCATGAACGTAACAAATTACAAATTTCTAATAGATTGATCTAATACTATTTTATTTCTAAAATCAACTGTTATTTCTCTTGACTTACTAAGAAATATAACTTTTTAGAAATCACCACGAATCGTAGAGCACAAACTCTGCAGAGAATGGACTAGCTGGCAACTAGAGTCGCCGCAGTACACCGCTGTTTGAAAGCTCAAGGGTGTCGCCCTGCCCTGTGCCTCCGGCTCACATCGACCAGTACTAGTCTGTACGCAGCGTACTCCTCAAATCAAAATAAACATTTCTGTTATAATTGCTGGACATAATGATTTATTGTTTGTTATTTCTGATGTATTAGCAACTGAAATAAATGCTTAATTATTACTATTGATTTGTGACTCTAAGTACGATAATTTAAAATTGATTTCGATCACAGTTGTGTCAGGTACACGACTCCTTTAGAAGCATTGTACCTCCTATTCAAATAGCCTTGAACGAAATATGTTTTAAATTTTAATTCTTTATCAGAAGGGACTATTCGAATCAAACAGAAAACAATACTAGAAGATATTATTTCGTTTATAAAAAGGCTCTAATATATGTTTATTTACAGGATGTGTTTTGATTCATGAGTCCCCCTATCGCATTATCACTGCGTTGAACAACTACGAGTGTGTTCATAAAATTTTTCTGCGATATGAAGACACGAACGAAATAGCTTAACAACTCGAGATATTTTGGAATAAATTTCGTGTAAGAATCTGTCTTCATTCAACTTTCTGCTGTAAATCGTACGGATTCAATTGGTGCGAAAACCAGTTGGACTGAACATATCGCAGTCACAGTGCGGCAGTTGCTAGCATTGAATAGTGTGGTTGCAGCATAGCGTGAGAGCACTGTTTTCGACTGCAGTTCGAGTATATAGGATCCTGCTCAAACACTACCAGTACACATTGGGTCAGTCGCACTCACCTAAGGCAGTATTGCAATCGTCCACTACAACCTCGAACACCTGAAAGTCTGTGGTTCACTCGAGTTGTTGCTCACCTTCTTTCTTAGCTAAAAGAAGCAATTTCTAATTTATAACGCTCCGAACTTATAAACATGCTTTTTTAAAGAATTTTTACGCTTGGTATTTTCAACGTTTATAGGTGTACGCTTAGAGTTGATTGTTTTCCTAATTCCTATCACCAAATACTATAGGAAGTAGATTAATGTATTGACGTAACTAAGTTTTTCTAAAGCATGGTAAGAAAGTTGAAATACCCCCTCTGTTCTTGCCTCGGTAACCATCAACCAGTAACTGACATGGTTATGACATATTTCCATTACTGAAACTACAGCTCACATATTGAAACATAGTATGCACTTCCATGAGAGAGATGAGACACACTTAGCTGGATAATGCAAAAGAAATTGTTTGCTATAGCTGTTAAGGGTCCATGAATTTCCATATTTTATTTTGATTTGTTCAGTTCGAAAAATAAATCTGTAATAAGTGATACCCAATCATCCTCCGCTTGCAATAAGCGTAGGTTTCTGTTACTTTTCATTCGTTTACTTTTTCGCATGTTTTCTCTGTACGGGAATTCCAAATTTTGTAATTTTTCATATATACAGTGCAGGGTGGGCAAAATAATACAACACGTTGATTAAATCGTCAGATTCCACATTTCTAGAGCTCATACAATTACGAAAATTAGACTATTTGTAAACAAAAGTTTAAAAGGGTTAATTATGAATCTGAAACTCAATAATATTTAGTAGAAAAATGTATAGGAACATGTATAATAAATACGTGAACAAAAGTTTACAATACCCGACTTTTTTTTCGATACTATACATTAAAACTATTGTAGGAATATCCAGAATATACTAATACATTCTACTATTTGGCAATTGAACTTTCGTCAGCATTCATCTCCAATAACGTGTCATTGGTACAGCAGCTCTCGTTTTGAAAGGTAGTAAGCATGGGTAAGAATAAGGACATCAGCCAAGACCTTCGTGAATGAAGCTTTGGGATATTGGAAGAAATGTGCACAACTGTGTGTTTCTATAGCCTCGGTTGGAACCATAATACGCAAGTGGAAAGCCGGAATACGACTCTCAGCAGGCCTCGAACTGGTCGTCCACGGAATATTAAACGACCGCGTTGTTCGAAAATTGGTCCGACCAGTAGTGCAGAGGCCTCAAACTACTCGTGAAGAATTGAACGATAATCAAAGCATCTGGGGTCGAAGCCAGTAAACACACGCCGAGCACTACGAGTCAGCAGAGCACTGCGCCGTGAAGGCCTTCGCTCCCGCACCCCTCATAGGACACCTCTTCTCCAGAAACGTCACGTCAAGGCCAGGCTGAAGTATTCCAACGACAATTTGAACAAGCAAGCAGCTTTTTAGAACTCAGTACTGTGGTCAGATGAAACCAAAATCAAACTATTTGGGAGAAACAGCACAAACCATGTTTGGAGGGAAGAAAACGAAGAGTAAACACCTAAGTGCACCATACCCACTGTTAAGTTAGGAGGTCGCTCAATCATGGTGTGAGGATGTTTCAGCTCATCAGGGGCAAATAAACTTCACATCATTGAAGGAACCACGAATGGCAGGAAATATCGTGAAATCTTGAAAATCAATTCCTACCATCAGCTAATTTGTTAGTTGTTTTTGTTTGAAAGGTGGATGTGCCTTCCAACAAGACAACGATCCAAAGCATACTGCAAATGAAACCAAAGAATGGTTGAGAATGAAAAAGAATGGCCATTTTAGAATGGCCAAGTCAATCCCCGGACACGAATCCGATCTAAAACTTGTGGAGGGAATTGATATTGAAGATTCAAAAGAGAGGTCCCAATAACATCACTGAACTCAAATAAATTTACATTGAAGAATGGAATAAGATTACACCCGAACCTTGTATAAGGCTGGTAGTGAACTATTCTAAACGTCCCGAAGCCATAATTAATAACAACGGCAAATTGAATAGGCAAATTTCAAAAATTTTAGGGCTCTTAACGTCCATTCGAATGCTCTAAACATGTTGTGAATCCCACCGAGCTTATTTCGCTCCTCAAGTAATTTTTATTTATTTTTGAAATTTCATGAGAAAAACCGTTCGGTCCCCTTAATCGTGTTGTTTTATTTTGCCTCCCACTGTATGATTGATGGTTCACCCCCTGTTTATTTGTGCTTTCACTACAATGGACGATAGGATTTTTCAGAAAATTTCAGCATTACAACTCTACACCATGAAGATATTTTTCTTTGCACTTATCTGCACTTATATAGGATTCGAGATAAACAAAACTTTTGGATTGATAAGGCTCTCAGCAAATTTTACACACTTTTTTCGAAAAAATCTGAAGAAAACTTGCGAGTATAATCGATTTCGATGCAATTTGATTTCAGTTTATGCACGGGCTTTTTAAATTACATTTGCCTGCCGACACCTGGCTGCCAGACGCAGCTTCTACGGCATTTGTCGTAATTTGAGACAGTCAGGAAACAGAGCCCCCCAAACAGTCACATTGTCTGAATCCATAATCGCATAAGCTATGGCCTCTTTTCTTCCCACACGAATGTCGTTCGGATTGATCTGAAGATTCACTAAAATTTTACGAGCTGATTCTACCCTAATTTTGGGACTCAGGCCATCGTTCTGAACGCCCTCAGGAGATCGGCTGTTCTTCCTCGTAGAATATCCGATTTCGGCCTACGCTGCTCTCACCTGAAAGTAAGTAGTGTGTAAAAACGGCCAGTGCACCGGTAATCCGTAGAAGCAATTCGTCTCACGTTCTTATCAGTAAAATCTAGCGGTATTTCAATGAATATAAAAACTAAAACCGCAAAATGAAGCTACCATGGGGGAAAGACTTTACTTTAAAATCCGTCTTCAAATATTGTTTGACCATTTTTACACAGATTTATAGAACGATCTACAAGTGCAACTCTTCTCTCGTTAATACGGAGTACGGTATGTTGTGAAACACTAATGAGATATTTTCATGTGAAAGCATTTTGGTTGTCATCAAACATGGGACGTAATTGCATCAATTAAAGATAGATCTAATGACCTCTATCTCTTTTTGGTTACTTTGGCCTTTCTCAGATGAGCATGTTGTAGCAGCGAGATAGTCTAAAGCATTTATTCTGCATTCGTTCTACATTAACAATGAACAAGCAACTTTGAATGCTTACACTCCTTTCATGTCCAACTCTACCTTTGCAAAATGAGTTTAATTGACAGTAGTTATCATCTCATTGACCATTTTTTGAGCGAAGAGAACAGTTGACAGGATGAAACAATGTTTTACTGATTACTATATCGTCAATCCCGAGTATTTAATTTTTCTCTTTTTTCCTGCTAACCATGAGCGTAAACACAAGACATTTTACTGACGAGATGATCGAGGTATCACAGATGAGAGATTACGTTTTTGGCAGAACCGAACTTTAATGGGAGTTTAGGTTGTGAACTGGCCGTATCGCTAAATCAGCTGATGTGGCCGTATCGCTAAATCAGCTGATCTGGCTGTATGGCTAAATCAGCTGATCTGGCCGTATCGCTAAATCAGCTGATCTCGCCGTATCGCTAAATCAGCTGATCTCGCCGTATCGCTAAATCAGCTGATCTCGCCGTATCGCTAAATCAGCTGATCTCGCCGTATCGCTAAATCAGCTGATCTCGCCGTATCGCTAAATCAGCTGATCTGGCCGTATCGCTAAATCAGCTGATCTCGCCGTATCGCTAAATCAGCTGATCTGGCC
>JACJUY010002239.1:0-10517 GCA_014220935.1 Platorchestia sp. MABIK | reverse complement strand
ATCGCTAAATCAGCTGATCTCGCCGTATCGCTTAATCAGCTGATCTCGCCGTATCGCTAAATCAGCTGATCTGGTCGTATCGCTAAATCAGCTGATCTGGCCGTATCGCTAAATCAGCTGATCTCGCCGTATCGCTAAATCAGCTGATCTGGCTGTATGGCTAAATCAGCTGATCTGGCTGTATCGCTAAATCAGCTGATCTGGCTGTAGGCTAAATCAGCTGATCTGGCTGTATCACTAAATCAGCTGATCTGGCTGTATCGCTAAATCAGCTTATCTGGCCGTATCGCTAAATCAGCTGATCTAGCTGTATCGCTAAATCAGCTGATCTCGCCGTATCGCTAAATCAGCTGATCTCCGGTAAAAGACGAGAGACTTACGAAATCATACATGGTGATATGTCCCGATACGCCACATATGATCAAAGCTACCTCGTGTGAGCCAGATAAATAAGAAAATTTCATTTTCGTAAGTATACAATTTAGTACTCAAAAGACACCAAGCCAATTTTTTAAAATTCATTCACTCTATTTCTGAACCCAGAACTTTCAGTCTCATTCGAAATATTCTCCTTGAGCACTAACGCACTAGTCCTATCTTTTATCTCATTGTTGGAAACATTTTTCTGATTCATCTTCTGGGCTTCCCCTGCCGGTTTCCAACATTTCTTTCTTCGCCTCAATAACGTCAGAAAAACGTCTTCCTTTCATGTCTGTTTTCATTCAAAAATTAACAAAAACGTTGTAGAGGACAAAGTTGAGCCAATGGGAGAAGAGTCCCGGGGTCAAGACATTTCTGGTCAAAAATTGCCGCACAAATAGCTCTGTCTAAGCGGGCGCGTTGTCGTGGAAGCACGAATTTAGCAGACCTCATTTCCATCCTCAAATCTTCTGCTGAAGTTCGTTGAAGTGAGGTTCAAATCAAGTCGTTCCGGACTGGTTCATAACTTCTTCAATGGTTCGTCGTCGTTGTTTAAGGATGACTACGAGCATTTTTCCACTATTTTCATCGGTTACGGCTTATCAGAGCAAGTTTTGTCATCAACTGACTTTTCACCTCTTTGGAAACGGGAAATCTTCTCAAACACTTGAGATTTTCCACAGAACGGCCATTTCAGACATTTCTCGAGTTCCTGAGCCATATTTCTGGGTAAAAAGTATGATAATACGGCTGCCCACTGTTCACAAGAATCGGTCATCACACAAACGTCGAGCACGCAAAGCCACTGTCACTAAAAAATTTACACAAGCCGATCGCTATCAAGCTTAGTGAAGACCTTGGCGTGTTGACTCAAGAATGGGAGCACCACACGCCCCGAGCGACAATCTCCACCCACCACATCAGGTGTTTTTTTCAGTACTCCCCCGTATGTATTGTGCATTGGCGCTCGTTCCGAATTCATTTTAGCGTGTGTAAAAAAATAATTGCTGGAAAGAACAAGCATCCGGAAATAGGTATTCATATGCCAGTTAAATGCCAGGACATCACGAAATTTTCGAGTGTACGTAAATAAAATCCTTGCCTTCCTTCGCTGTCGCCAAACTCAATACGAAGAGGATCGAAAGCGTGGAATATATGGAATGAAAATAGATTTCTTTAGGCATCACAAATTTTTATTGATTTTATAAGGGAGTTAGAAATAGATTTCGTTTTAAGTAGCTCAGAAGCTCTTCATGTCAAAATAAAGTACCCACCAGTTTGTGGGCAAAAATTATTCTTGAGACACGTTAAATCTAAGTGCTTTCAGATAACCAATTACTCGATCTCGTTTGCAATCAACTTAAACTTTTATTTCGTTAGCAATGTGCACCTCTGATTTTAAAAAAAGCCTCCGTTAAGGGGAGAAGATGAGAGAGAGAGAGAGAGTACGATCCTAAAATGAAAATCGTGTCCAATTAAACTGTATTTTTTTCAAACGCAGTGTTTCAAATTTACTTTAGGTAGATACTTTTACGCTTGAGAACGGGTTTTTGGCATCAAACTTAGATCGGTCAATCATGTTAAGATCAGCGCATTAACTGCGGTACACTGCGAGAAAAAAGTGTAGAACTTACAAAATTTTATCTTATTGTTGAAGATTAGATTAGATCACTAGTTAGTTCAAGTCTCCCCATCCGCAACAAATGCGATCCAAAGAGAGGAGGGAGGAAGACACCATTTAGTATGGCGTTAAAAGAACGAGGAATCTATGCAGAAAGAGCATAGAAACAGTAAGTTGAGAAAGAAGATTATGAAACAAGATCAAAGTTGAAGAAGAAAGTAGTGGGTGCTGGAAAACAGAACAGCAGTGAACTGTTCTGTTCACTGCTGGTCCTTTGGAAAAAAAGGTGGTCCTTAATATAACAAAAATATTTTACTTTAACATAACGAAGGCCTACCTAACTCTTAGCTCGGGTGCTCGCATTTTCCTCCTGGGAGTGCAATTCCCATAGATACAATAGTTGTATCCCCCTGAGGGGCTATTGTGGAAGAACTGTTATCCGTGGATGTACTTATGTGTGTAAATAACCGTTAATTACTAGATCAGTTGAAGTTCGCCCTTTTACATGATTCTGAAATTCCGAGTTCCAAAAAGCAAAAAGTACTAGATTCAAACTGGCCGTAGCTGTGTGCTGTAAAAGAACTGAAGCATCGTCCCTTTGTTCAGGCATGAATTCTAATACATGAATAAGATAAAAAATAACTATGTTCTAAAAAACTAATAACTATGATTATTCAAAAATAAATATGAATAATCCCTCAAAAATTAAGTTTCAAAATAACTTTCACTAAACCTCCCTTCGTCACTCATAAAGTAATGTGCCCACGTAGTACGACGACACACGTACAAAATGTACAGTATTGCAAGTTTATTTTCAATCACAACTAACATTTCTTCAATGTGTTGACCAGCAGCAAATGAGCCTAAAGCCCTGTTTACGTATACATTTTGTCGCAGGCTCACGTGTATACGCCTCATGTGGCACCTCACAAGAGCCATAAGCGTTTACAATAGACATTGGGTGCGTACACCATGGCGTGCGCTGCTCAATTTCTTGAAACCAGTCCGTGAGTTATTAACCGCCATTAGAGGTGATTGCCGTCGCTTGTCTATATATTATTGCTGCATCGTAAGCTATGTTATCTTTCTTCATTTGCAGGAGAGAAATGTCAATATATTCGTTTATTTTCATGAAAATATAATTGAAAGCAGCCTCCTTCATATTACTATCATCATATTTGCTGCTTTTAGTCCGCCAGATGTATTCATGGTCTTTGTACAGTTTAATTGCAAAGTAGCTTCTCAAGGTAAAGTTTCGTCAGCCATAATGGATGAGCAAAGGGCTATACTTCTCCTCATGACTGCTAACTGCACACTGACCGGTCCACAGGATACAGAGTTGCGAACTTGCGAGGCTCATGTGTGTCGCGCCTCACGAATTCGATCAGAGCGAATAGGGAACTTCGTATACACACAAATTTTAGCCTCTGTGGTGAGCCTCGTATACTCATGTCGAGCCTCACGGCCGAAATGTCCCCTAGTGTAAACGGCCCTTAACAAACCTTCCTTCTGAGTACCACGTTCATCAACAATCCAGCTGTACTGTAAACTGTTTTCTTCACAAGTGTTAACTTAAGCAATCAAATGGAAATAATAGAAGCAATGTCTTAACAGTCTTCCAAAAGATGAAAAAAATTCCTCGACTAGCCTGAGTAATACATTCGTTCCGATACACTCAAAAGTGGGGGGAAATTTGTTTATAAAATAGCACGGAATACTCTGAAGGTGAGACCAAAGAATTTGATCTCTTTGTCCTAGGGATTTTGTCTCTTTATCCTGGGGAGCATATCAGATTCTGTGTTCAAGTTACAGATGAGTGTGTTTCTACACTACACTACACACACACACACACATACACACACAACACAGTCAATTCTTTTGGAAAATTATACTGGGCTACAGCCGCTGCTTCGTATTTTTTAACTTTTTTTGTTACTTTATGAAGACGAAAAGCGTATTTCCCCTGTTCGGGTCTTTAATCCAAAACGTGTTTTTATAATTATAATTGGAGTGGATATAGATCATTATTTACAGACTAAATGTATAAATAAATTGGTGCCAAAAAAACTATCATTTCGACATCATTTGTTAGTATTTGTTTTTGAGGAAAAAATGTTCAAGCACTTGGCATCACTTCATGAGATAACATGTGCGTTCCCAGTGACCATATACAGAAGTGTTCTGTTTATGGATAGAAATACCTCTTCGTTAATAAAATACTAATTTTGTTGAAATGAGGTGTACCGTAATTAATGTTAGCAATGTCAGCGACATTTCTATGGTTTTCACCAAAATTTAATTATGGGGATGACCATCAGGAGCATTATGCAGCTCTGTACAGAGCATGTCAGAGAAGCGAAGTCCATCCATCGCCTTAGACTGACGAGTTTCTCATTACTGAAGTCTGACTGTGAAATTTGTTTACCTGCCCTAGCGACGGAGAGCCGTACATGGTCTCCATCTCTTCTTGAACTATCACCAGTTCAATGGCAGTCAGTTTTTTCCGGCACTTTGAAGGATTTTCATCTCATTTCGGACAGGTTTTGGTCAGCCGGCAGACCAGGTGTTCTCAAAATACTCCAATTTTTTCTTTTTCTTCCGTTTCCATTCTTAGCTGTTCAAGTGCTTCCCGTGCCTATTTTAAAATGTTCTTTTTTCTAAATAGTACCCCTGTCCAAAAAATTCATGAGTAACATTTATAAGCTGCATTTGAGTTTCCATAATTTCCGCAACATGCTAGCTCTTCATGGGAATGCAGGCCATTTTGTGTGCTCGTAAGTAAAAAAAATTACCCTGAATATTCTGCGAATTCTACCGAGTATTGTTCGATGTAACTCATCTGTAAAAGCCGGAATAGTCTCACGGACCCCGAACTAAACTATTTATGGGGAAATTTCCTGGTGTTAAAATTCTAAAGTTCCATAAAGAATTTCTCATCACAACACCTGAGCCTCCAAATCTGCCTGGCCTGACACTGACCGTATCCGATCAGCATGATCAGCTGCCCATTGCGCACGCTTGTGTTGTAAACGTAATTCAATTTCACGGTTTTCCCGATTTAAAAATTTGTTACAAAGCTATTCATTTTGTTGTACAGAAAATTGTAAACGTTGAAATCGTCTCATCTGTAATGATCTCAAGCGCATCGTGCATTAAGTTGTGCGCTGCGATGTAAATGACACCTAAACTGAGGACATTAAATTTTCGGTACATCGCAAACAGTTTATATTTTGTGGCACGAATGTCGTTATTTTGAAAATATTATACGATATTCTTACGGGCACCAATATATTTAGCGTATTTATACGTGAGCATTAGTCGGCACACGGCAACGAGCGATGACCAGTAACCTGCGGTTGACTACCTGACCGCCGGAAATTTTTTTCAGTAGATGCTGGTGCGACTGCGGAAAAAATGACCGGCGTGAGATGAATTTGGTCTTGACAAGCGAAAAGATTAATCCACTGCGCTGGAATTCAAATAGTGATTGAATGCAAGTTAAAATGATTAAGATTTAATAATTAGCAAATTTTAAACTAATCTAATAAGTTGGGTCTATCCGCGTAATTATTCACTAATATAGGGGCGTTGGGAAGGTACGATAAGTGACAAAAAAAGGTGTGAAGGAGTATCGGATGGAATAAGAGGCGGGATTCCGTGTGACGGGGGCAAAGAAAACTGAGAAAGGAAATGGGATGGAATACGTGAAAAACAAACACACCGGGGTAAAACTGCAGTTGTTTGATAGGTACACGTAGGAACTGCATCAATGATGAGCGTGCGTCTGAGATGCTGGGCCTAATAATTACGTACGTGTATTCCTCATTCCTCTTAGATGTTATCCTTGGTCGTGGAACTTTAAGCTCTTGTTTTGTTTTTTCGTTGTAGTTATCGCCTCAATCTTCATAGTTTTGAGTGAGGTAAGTGAGGTGACATTTCATCATCTCTGATGTTCTCCTACCATTCGTCTTAAAAATATTTCATAACAAGGACAAATTTGAGTCCTAGCTGACTCAGTCTTTAAGTCCGTCAAAAAACCATTTCCAACAAAGTTGTAATATGTAAGATCACAGCAATGTGAGACAGCGACAAGATCCGTCTTAATACCAAGAAACATTTTCGAATTTCCGCATTAAATCAATAGATAGTGTATTTTCCCTATTCAAATTTTCCTCTTTTTCGGTTAATATTTGGATTTTTAGCACGTAGTCGTCGCCTACTGAAGTAGTTTGGGCTGATACCAACGCTGATGTGGCAGAAAATGACGCACAACGTACATCAAATGCTCACATTACGTCTTATTTCCATAGCTAAGTAATATCCCCCAATCCAACATAGATAGAGAAAAATTCCCTAGAAGCTCTAGGAACATAAGTCGCACTCCTAATTATAATAAAAATATTTCGCACGAGCCATCCCTGAAAAAATTTCCCTGTGGATCATTACTCCGCTGCGTTTAAATCACCAAAACTATTCACACACGTATGCTCAATTTTATCATTCCGGTTACTCAGTGGAAGTTCCTTCACAAGCACGGGGTATAGGGAAGAACCGCATGTAGATTCGCTGGACAGCGGAATATTCCTAATGCATCAAAGCTCCGCGAACAGCCAGAGCTCAATTCATGAATGCTTACCAGCGATAATTGTACAAATTCCGAAATTATGTCAACTCCATAATTCTCTTGAGAAGCGAATGGATATTCAATCTTACATGGTCTTGTTTACTACATATGCTATGATACACAGAGAAAAATTATCTTTGAACCATTTTCTGCATCTCATGGATCTGACACCGAATTTTAAAATGTTATTCATCAGAGAAATTACGTAGCGTCTAAAGAATCCACTAGTCATATAAGTATCATTTTTCACAACGGTGTAAGCGTGAATTTTCTCAACTTTCGGGCTGTGGGTGTAACTTCAGAGACTTCTTCATCAAGTGCTGAAGTGAATTTTCAAATGAATTTTGTCACCGTAGATGTACAGATGACAATGTTATAGCTCTTCTAAGTCGACATGGCTACGCTACGTGCTGCAGCAATACGTAGACTTAAAAAACCTTTCGCTGCTAGTTGTATCACGACTATGACGTAACCTGTTTGAAAACCCGCCTCATAAACAAAAATTATTTCTTATGGGTTTTTGAAAAGAAGTCGCTCTGTTTTCACGTTACACTTCCTAAATGTTTACAATTATTCCAGTGTCAGGAAATATTACCTCAGGGTCTGAAAAATTGGTAATATTTAAAAAAAAAGTACTGCGACTTCTGAAGAACGCTGTCCGCAAGAGAACAACACATTTTATGGGCGGCCGGTACACCAGTGCCGGCACTCGATCTCTTTGTCATCTCACGCCGTACAAGACGAATGACTTCACTGGCGTGTCTTTTGCTCGCTTTCTGTCTGTGATTGTCTCACAAACTCGCAGGAAGTTCCAGCACAGCCTCGAAATATCGATGTAGCCACACTCGACGCCTGCAGAGTTGATTTCTTTCGTGAAAATTTTCGTCTCGAGTTTATCGAAATTCTCCTCTTTCTATCAGTACCCTCACGATTGGAACTGGCATATCAAACTGTTTTTCACATTTTAAAACAAAAAATTTATCATAGTCATAAATCGTCATTATTCTGCAGAACATCAACGTCTCTTTACAAAACGATAACACTGGGGAACAAAATTCTACTTTTTGTCTGTAGCATACACTTCGAAACCTGTACCTGGGTAAATTGAGGTCACTGATTTCAAATATGGCATGAGTTATTTTTATCAGGTCAAGTTTTCTTTCAATGAGTTACCTCCCATTTACTACGGGCAATATATAGGTAGACCACCAAATACAACTGATCAAATTTTTAACCAAAACAAATTAATGTAATTGAAAACCCATTGCAAACATGCAAAAAAAATTTATAATTACTTTTACTTACCTTGGCGAACGCATTGTGGAGTCATAAGTTGCTTTTGTGAAGAATGACAGATTTATTCAGACAGAAACTTGCGTATAATGGACCGTCCAGAATGTCGCTTCCCTGTGCAGTCTCGCTGAATGCTCCTGCAATAGTCGGCCATCATGTAAACGTCCCAGCGACCTTGACATCGACCTTCCATGATTTTGGTATCCTGGTGAAAGCGTTCGCCCTGCCCATCACTCACGTCCTTCCAAATTGTAACACCTGGAAACTTTCAATTAAAGATTCAATTAGCTCGTTATATTCTTTTGATTTCCTGTTTCAAGAAAGTTCCTTACGACAGAAACGAATGTTTCCCATGCATTTTTCTCAACATCAGTCACAGATTCAGTGAAAGTTTGAACTTTAATCAGCTTCCTAATTTTAGGGTTGTCGAAAATACCTGCTTTGAGTTATTCTGTTGTTACACCAGCGAACGCGTCACACAAATACTTGAAACTATCACTGTCAGTATTGAGTGCCTTGACGAACTGTTTCATAAGGCCTAGCTTGAAATGAAGGGGTGGGGAAACAATTTTTCACGTTCCACAATGGGTTCATGAATGAAGTTCTTTTCTCCAACATGGTAGCTTTCCCTAACTCTGCAGTCTCAGAGGCACATAAAGCAAGGAAATTTTGTGTAGCCACCTTACCGTTCAAACAAAAAATTGACCGTTTTTAGAACAACACAAATGATCCATTTCTGTTCTTCATGTTTGAGTAGCTCGAATACTGTTTTGAAAAGTGCAAATTTTTCTCTCAGGTGTACTAAGAGTCTTATGGGTATTGTGACAAAGATATGGCCTACATGTAATAAATAATATATCAGACTCCGTTTAGAGCTATCTATTAATTAAGAGGCGCCACTCTTTCGGATCATAACCTGTAGCTCCCATAGCGGTTACAAATCCAGGAATATCACAACAGTAGACGAAGTTGAATTTAGAATCGAAGAATAGTAAAAGGTTATCTTCTCTGTTGCGATAGAATGTTACCTTTGCATTCATTCCCAGCAAGTTTCCATCATTCAATCGTGAAGCCAATAATTCTGACAGCTTTTTGGACAAACCTAGATCTTGAACTAAATCACTGAGTTCTGCATGGCTAAATGCTACCGGTTCTGTTGATACGCCGTAAAAATTTGAGTCACTGTTTCTGTTGACTCCTCTGTCAACCCAGCGTCACATTCACTGTCAGAGTTAGGAGAAGTGAGTTGAGTAAAGATAGGTTTTTAAATATCATCTGAATGGGGTGCAGGTCTGATTACTGAATCTAGACTAGAGTGTGTGATAAGCTAACGAGATTTACAAGTAAAACCAACAACATCCGTATGGCAAAGGTAACAGTCTGTGACATGGTTTCGGGGCTCACACCAAATCATCGACATGCCGAATTGTTTAATCATTTTTACCTTTAGTCCATTGACGCATGCTTTCTTCGCAAGAATGACTCACCTTAAGTGGTTCGCAAGGTTTATCTTGATCTCCAAGTTTCACTTGAAAGTAAGAATGTAAGCTCGCGTCACAAATTTACTAATGTTCCTTCTTTGCATTGGAGCTGTGAGTGTACCACATATGTGGCAGAACACATACGGACGCGTCACACATTTCCTTTTATATACTTGATTGATAAGCCATTTTTCCTTTAACAGCTTTCTGAAATCTGTAAAAACATGAACACTTCTTATTGTGATAGGATTTCATTTACAAGCACTGTAATAAAAACACGGTCGTGTTGCATGACAACAAGACCTGATCTTCACCTGCGAATGCCATTTTCGAAATCGTTGACCTCAAATCCACTAGAATTAAGTTCTGTTCATAACTGCTCAGGTTCTTCAAGCTTCACCTCAATCATAAAACTGATTTAGAGGAAAATGAATGGTTTTTCTCTTTACATCAAAGAAAATACCTAAAAATTTAAAGAACTGATTCACGTCCCGCAACTGAAAAAAAAATACTGGAACTCTCAACTTAGCCTCACCCTTATTTTCACACATGCTGTGTTTTACCCTCAGTTGTTCAATGTTGGGAAACTCGACGAGGCTGTAAAGTTAACTCCTCTTTGACTTCCTAAACCGAAGTTTAGGAAGTCTCACACGTGGGTCCAATATAATGCAACATAGTTTTCCACTATTGTTATCGCTATTTAATTAGTAGAGCGGAAGATATGAGAGTAAACGTTTATCAAGTGAGTAGTTCAAATTCGTTAGCACCGTGCAGTTACGCAGTCGAAATTTTAATTCCAAGTTGTAGTTCGATCCTTGCATTATCGTCAAGTTACTCTATTTTTTTTATCAACTTGCAACTTCTTACTTTTCAATTCATTTTGCTTTATTGTTTTTCCAAGCTCCATCGTCAATGTCTGTTCAAATATATTTAAAAAAATAGAAAGTAAATGGAAAGCTCCCAATGAAAGGTGCTCTATGATTTCTAGTTGAACTTCCCATTTCTTAAGCTTAGACCCTTTAGAAAATGAATGACCTTCAAGTTTCTTATTTCTCTATTTCTGTCTCTCTAACGCGCC
>JACJUY010002238.1:71974-108079 GCA_014220935.1 Platorchestia sp. MABIK | reverse complement strand
GGTGTTTCACTGTGCAACATGCCTGACAGTAAAATACTGTGATTTATTCGGTGTTTAACCGTGAAATTCACGGAAATTTTTTACAGTGTAGCCTAACTAGCTTGTTGCACCTACATGCCTCGTCTCACTCACGGGTCCTTGCCCTATCGTGCACGGGTCCTGTGGCCGCTGCTGTACTCGCCCACCATCACTGTTCTTCACCTGCAGCCTCCATTTAATTACCATAAGTTAAGATATTTATTTGTTTATGCAATCAATAAACTTATTAGTTGTTCTCGTGTCTCCATTCCTGAGGCGGTCGGAGTGCCGAGTGGGTTATAGCCTGACATCCCCACAACTAGAGCTGTACGGAATTCTTTCGTCGCTTGGCCCTGACAGTAGATCTGAAAGTTATTCACCATGAATGGAACTTAAGTAGCTACAACATTCAGGCTTATTTTTTAGTGTGAATTAAATTAAGGGACATTTGTTCTTACTCGTAAAATATGAAAGTTTCATTGTCACCGATGGCCTAGAAAAGAACAACATTTGTTGCAATTTTTTACATGATTACTTTTGAAGGGTCTTATATCATAGCCATGAAGCTGAAAATAATCAGATTCAATGAGATTTTATGTTGAAAAAAGCTACAAAAGATCGAACAAATATGCAGTAACTAATTTTAATTCCGTCATTTTTACCTCACCTGTAATTAATATTTTATGTTATATTACATTAAATTTATGCTTTTTCGCCTAAATCGATATTTTAAGGAATGTTCAATGACTAATTTTTCAAAGAAAAATTTCGAAGAAGTTTATATTTTGCCAAAAAGCTTATAACTAAAATGAAGACCATGAGTACATGGCGACCAATAAACGTAACTCAACGATTTGTTAAGATCGCCGTCTGGCCTATTCACATCACAGGGTCTACTAACTACGTAACGTTGGGAGCGTTAATTCCATGGTTGCCGATATCTGTCAATGCTCAAGTCTAAAAATGTTTATTAAGCTCCTTATCTTTAATTGAAATCTGCATTGAATGGCGGCGAACGTTAGCCAAGAATTGCTTTTTGGAGCTACGCAATTGAATTCACAGAATAAATAAGGAGAGCAGGTCTTGCGATGAACGACACAATCGAATGGCGAATATTCGTTGATCCTCGACCACCTCCCTCCCCTTCTCCTCGCTCCTGGGCGAACGATGGGTCGTGAAATTTTGGCTTCGCAATATTTTAGACAATATTTTTAAAGTTTTGTGAAATTCTATAAATGTCTAATGAATGATTCTCAAATGTAGCAGAAACGTTGTGTGATTGTGTTAGGATGAATACAATATTACCCGATATATAGATAATTTTTTTTTTCTCGGAAACAAAGAAAAAGCTCTCGTATTTAAGATAATTTCTGAAGATATTATTTATGGCATAATGTTAGATAGGACACATTTGTTTGTGGCGATTGCATGTGGTATGATATGGTAGCTCTCTCAAATGTCCGGCTGACACAATTTAACTGTAATTTTGTACAGGACCCTACCAATGGTTCCTACAGCTACAAGCCTGATCCTATAGGCTCGGCAGCATAGCAATGATGTCAAACTGCCAGTCAGAGCCCTACTGCCAGTTTTAAAGAAATCAATAGAAAGTATAATAGTAGCTCCGCATAATTACCATCGGAACTTTTGGGATCTGGTGCTTAAGTGTGCGAGTGCTGAAAAATTACAGTTCAAGTGTATTAGGATATGTTAAGTCCTAACAAATACTTATAGGGCCTACTTATTGTGGACTCTCTGATTTGTATGCGTATTATTTGATGAAATCGCAGTTGAAACGAAACAGCGCTTGAAAGATCGAGCCAATTGTCTAGAAAAATTTTAAAAGAGATTTCTAATTTTTAGCGTTTTTCCTTTGTTTCAGCACCAAATCTGTGACAACTGTGACGTCATGAATTTTAAGAAAATACAAAATTGTAGGAGGCATCGAACCTATTGGATACAATTTCGCTGCCCTCAATTTGTTTACAGCTGCGGGTTAAGCTAAAACTTACGATTCAACTCCATTTAAATCAAATTCCAATGTTTAACTTTTAAATACTCAAAAAACGTAGTGAAAAATGCCATCATTTGGATTTAATAATGCAGTTTGTAACCTCAGGTGGGTCTCACCCTATTCAGAAATACCTTCAGTGATCACCGTTGGGTCACTGAGTACATTCGCCATGACATCTCTCCAGTGCTCTGTGGTCTTCTGTCGCAATGTGCGGTCCTTGCGAATTGGCGGTAAGTATTTTTTGTTGAAAAAAATGTAAAATGTTATTGTTTTATGAAAATTGAATTATTGATGTTCTGGACAGTGTGAATAAATTTTTCATGTGAAAATATATCCTAGTTGATTTATATTAATTTCTCACATTTAATGAATCTCTGGGACCTTCCTCTTCAGTTCTTGTAAGGTCCCAGAGATTCATTTCGGCCTGAAAATAAAATAAAAAATTATGTAATTGAGCTAGCCTAACTTTAACCTAACCTTGACATCAAAAGGAAACTATAATTATTATAAGTGGTGACAGATAACCCACATGTACCCAATTGGCTTAGCGATCTAGCGACAATCTTCATACAAATGGTATTTTAAACTTGTTAGAACCAACTTTAATCAAAATTTCCAGCAAGTTAATTGAGCTCAATTACTTCATGGCGTGTCCCGAGTATGTTCAGGTTAAGAATTACAGTGTCTTGAAATATTGCTTCGAATGTTTTTGCCGCCGATGTCTCCTGACATGACGGCCATAGACTTATATCTCTGGGGACATCTAAAGAGTTTAGAATACGAAAAAACAGTTCTATTCGAAGAAGAAATTATCGGCAGATTTATTGGGGTCTTCCGAACATTGCTGTATATTCTGCCGTGTATGAATTGCAACAGATGCGACGCATACATTGCATACATGACGATTAATCAATTTCGAACACCTCATATAACTACTAACCTACCTTTAAACTCTTCACTCCTGCTTAGTAATCTCATTCAGAATTCTTGATTTTATTAACCCGACGACACGCTCTCACTTCAAGTCTTAGTAACTTTTCCTTCTTACTTCTTTAGAGTACGGCGCGTCACCCGATGCTGGTATTAGCGCCCGTTATAACTTTTGAACCAAACATTTTTGGTTTCCCCTCCACGGAATAAATTATGCTCATTTAACCTTTAGGGGCCTGAAATTAAAGTTTGTTCAAAGAATTCTGAAACAGTACTTGAGCGGACCAGAGTATGAAGCGATGCGGGTAAAATGCACATGAATTGACATTTAGATATTTTTACTGTATATTAGAGAGCGTTGGTTTGATATTATACGTAATTTTAAATTTATTTCTGCAGCGAACGCCTTAGATTCCGTCACATATCTTAGATTAGAGAGATCAAATAAGCTTCTCAATGATGAAATAAATGTGTTTCTTCATTTCTTGCATCTTGACGAAGATATAAATGATGGGTATATGACTGGTTTCGAGCTGTCTTCGCCTATGATGGAGAACGATTTGCTGATCATTAAAAATGACAGGAATCCAGTCAAGCGGTACTGAATTTTTTGGCCCATGAATTTGACGTTAGAAAAATTGTCATTTTCTGTTTTTCATCATTTTAAAATTATTTCCATGAAGAATACATAGAACGAAACACACACAGAGAGTTTGCCGCGAAATTTTTGAACACGAGTGGTTTCACGATCAGCGCTACTGTGCAGGTTCAATGTACGATCTCTGCAGTGAGTCAATTTAGAAATGCGATATGGAAGTGTAGAATCGACATCGCTAATAAATGGTATGCCTTTACAATAATAAGAATATTAACTGACCGCAACGTTGAACCACGTAAAATGTATACTGACCTTCAAGTGGCAGTGAACTGTTTTGAAGCTTACTGACAATCGCTTAAAATGACAGTTCATCAATGGAAAACAACGAGATACTACAATTTGTAAGTCACCATGGCAGAGATGCTAAATGGTGTGACACGTTCGCCTTGAATTCGTTCCCTATTTCGGAATTTTTTACCCGCTGAGCGAACTTATTCCTCAGCAGAGCGCTTGAAACTTAGAGAGTTTTTTGTCCCAGGTCAGATGAACGGTAGCTAACGGAGACATCATTTCTCTGATTTGTTTTTTTTGTTCGCTATTTGGGTGGAAGAAATTTTACAACATCGACATTTCTTCGAGGGAGGCTGGGAGAGAACACGTGCCGGAATCTGAATGCGGAATCTGTCTGTTGTAGGGTCCAGGCTATATTTTTAAGTGCGAGGCGGCATGAAATAATTTCCTAATTCTGCCTTTGCACATAAATTTGGTGTATTTGATGCATTAGATTTGATCACCAAAGTGTGAAGAGGGTGTGGTCGATGAAGAGAGAAAAGACTACAGAAGAGTTCAAAATGCGAGATTTAAAACATCGTGAGAAGTCTGTCAGAGGCAACGAAGAGGTGCTCTATAGCCGTGAATGCAAAAATGCTTTGAATGGAGAAGTGCAGAGTGTGATTCAATGTCTTGTCTTCAAAATGAGTTTAAGATAATGTAGTGTCAATCTCGAGGTGACGCAAAAAAAATGCGGTCTTCGAGTGCTCAATTATTGTTTTCGTAAAACTGAAGCGCGCATTCATGGCGGTCGGTTGCTCTTCCTTCACAGAGTCTGCCTAGTGTTAAATATTAATCGCTACATTTGAGAGCATTCGACCGTCGTGGGAGTCAAATTTTCAATCAGCTATCAAGCTATCAGAAAAATTTCTGAACTGAATTTTTTTTTGAGCTACAGAGAACATAATTTTTTGTACCTCCTTAATTTTGTGTGAGTCAATTGTGTAGTCTCATTTAAAGCAAAATTGATTTGTGAAGTTACTCAATTTTTTGAAATTAATCTCGTAATCATTCATTTACCAGACTTTCTTCCCATTTTCATCTTTTTTGTGACTTCGCTTGAGCTCTTCTTGAAATTTCTCAAAAGATAGCTCTCATTGTGGATATAAGTTTCATGCCTAATGTTTCTGTGGCAAATGACAGTAGGTACTTGAAAATTCAGTAAGCGTTATTTTCATGTTTTTCAATAATTTTTTTCCCCATTTGCTTGATGAAACTTTCAACTCTCGCATTTCCTCTCGAATAACTTTGGTGTGAACCTTAAAACCTGTTGCATCACCTTGTGAACCTGTTACATCACCTTGTGTTGCATGTATATGTGTGATAATTCTGTAAGACATTTGAAATGGTGTGCCACGGGAAACGGAAATACTCTAGAGCTCTGAATCTAGAAGTTTTACTTTGTGCAAATCTCAAAGCCTTAATTAGAAAAACAGGTCAGCTGTTGCGGGATGTAGTTACAATTCATTTTATATTTGAGGCCAAATTTTATGGCTATTCTTTTAATTTCCATTGGTGATGAGACAGAGATAATGCGATATAAAGACAAAACGATTTGTTGCGAGCTCTGTTCTATCAATGAAAATATATAGCGTCAACGATTCTACATGTTCATATTGACGTTTATGGCATGAATTTCAAGATTGACTCAAATTACTGACAATGTATCTTTAAAGTTTACAAGAAATATTTTTCTGGGAATAAGGTTAACAAAAACATAATTTAAAAATGCCGTAGATAGTCAAGCGCTATTCTGTAAATTCACTATGATGCCTTAGAGTCGCTTTTCTTTAATTGTACGCATCGTTCGTAAGAGTTCCTCAGGAACGAACTTGATTGCCATTCACGATATTCAACTCCACTGAACCTTTTCCATTTCTTCCGCAAAATACAGAGGGCTTTCACATGCTTACAGAAGCTGCTTAAACTTTATGGCACTCACCGAATTTTGCTGTGCAAAGAAATAATCACTGGAGAAAAGTGCGTACCACGGTTTGCACCGCTAATGAGATATACTATGAAGCACATCTTTTGCTTGGCAAAAACGCAAGTTTATTGCAAATTTAAACGCGAAGAATAAAATTCTAAACATTTTTGGTATGTGATTGAAAAATTACGGCTGAAGATAATTGAAATACAGTTGTCTGCATGGACACGGATTGCAGAATGGGGTGGTTGTCCAAGTGGTAGCTGAGGATCCTGTGCGATAGCTGAGCATAGGGGAGTCAGCTACCGTACAGGACGAAGGCTAGGACAAGCACCCCATTCTGCAATTCGAGTTCATGCAGACAACTGCAATTCAATAATATACAGCAATAATTTTGCAATCATTGGACAGGGGTCAAATTTCACTGATGTACGCGTTTTAGAATCTCTGCATATTTTAAAGGGTAGACCAACACTAAATGATATGTTTAGTTCTTTCCCTCTGTGCATTTTCACCTAATTTATTATAAGCTCGTGAACCGTTGGTGTCTGTAACTCATTACAATTAATTTCTTGTCCTGTGTTTTTCAGCTGACGATGGGATTTATTCTGAAACGTTCCAAAAATGTTTAGAATTTTTATTCTTCGCTATTAAATTTGAGATATACTATATATAACATGAACGCATATGATACGGGTTCGATACACCTCTCAAGCGGTTGAGTTAAGCTTGGACGCCATAACTGACGAGTTCGTTTCCAAATTTCTAAAAATAATTCATGCAGTGAAGGGTTACAGAAAAGTAAGTTTCTTGGTTCCGCTGAGTAATTTTGTTTAGTTTCCCTTGGCAGAAAATGCGGGGTGGCGCGAAATATCTGCTTGATCTATTATGGTGAGACTTCGGTGCGCTTAGAGACCCAAAGATAGTGTTAGATAAAAGATGAAGATATCGTTCGCAAATGTTACAGGACTACTACTTATAAAACGAGAAAATTTGCTCTGGTATCAGAGATCAAATTTTTTTTCAGCTGCCTCGAAATGAGCGAATAATCAAACACTGTTACCATGTTTAAAATGCCATGACTTCTGCCCGTGATTTTTTTACTCCAATTCATTTATAGGAAGTTCTGTTTGCATTTGTACTTACGGTCTCGACGGCGACACTGAATTCGAGTGAATCGACAATTTAAATTTTGGTGAGAGAATAAAAGTTCACAGTAGTTGAGATACGTTCAAGTATTCGTCAGACTGTTTTTCATTTCGAGAGAGAACGTTCGTTCTAGGGAAATAGTGATTTGTCACCTATTAAAAAACATAGCCAGGCCATAGAAAATTTTTTTTTTAAATCCATTAAAAAAAATGGCTGCGCATGTTCCGTATCCTCCATACACGGGAAAAGCCATATCACTTTCTTCATTTGAATGAATAATAGAATGCGAAATTAACACTTTTGAACTAGCACCATCGTCATTTTAATGACGATTGATGCACTCAAATAGGGTCGCAGAACACCCTTGGCATGCACCTTCCACCGCAAGAGCCATATCGAAACTGCCGGCAATGCTATTCTTACCTTCACCTTATTTATGCTATATCTCGGTAACTTAGCATTTGCGAGCACAATGTCATTCATGTAAAACGTCTCAAAATGTCTCCAATAACCTGAATTTCGTAATGAAATTATAAACGTCATTGACAACATTCAATTCAATATTGTTTTGCACAAGAGCCGTTTCGAAACTGCCGTTAATGCTATTCTTACCTGAACGCTATTTATCCTATGTCTCAAAAACTAAGCATTTGCGAGCACAATGTCATTCGAGTGAGACGTCTTAAAATGTCTCCAAATGCCTAAATTTCGTAATGAAATCATAAAAGTGGTTGACAACAATAAATTCAATGTCGACCGTATTTTATTAACACAAATTTAACAGAGAAAATAAAACTGGTGATGTATCACCTAACAATAATTGGTTCAAATCACCACCGAAGGGATTTCCATTCTTTACCGACTGTTAAGAGCTAAAATTTTGCGTTGTCCATTTGCGTGTCATGCAGGCATGACACGTTAGCCTTGGGCCGGGCCGCACAAACTCCAGTGGGCAGTGTAGAAATCCTGCGACACTGGAGTCTATACGGCCGGGTAGGTGCTTGGTTTTTACTTGGCTCTGTCGGTCGTGCGTGTAGTTCTGATGTACAACCTTAATGAGGAATAAAGTATGGATAATTATCGAAATTGAAATTTTGCAGGAGAAAATCACTTTCATTTTCACGCGGCTGCAACTTAAATAGTTATATAGGCCCTCTTGATCACAAAATGACAGGCAGGGGCAGTGAAATCGGATGATCGTTGATGAAAATATTTCAGCTAGCCTAATCAAAGAAGACCTTCAATTTGCGTCTTCGTATGAGCTTGGCGGAGCAGTGTATGAAGCTTGCGTTGCTCTCCTGATTGGGTGAAAAGCGACTGCTTCTCAAGTAAAGACTAGCAAAGTTACCATAAATATTCATCAAATGCCTTAACTGCATGCTCCGTTGAATTCATTCATTTCTTCTTTTCAACCTGGAAATTACTATTCAAGTCCTTTTAAGTACAAATTGAACTAAAAATGGTCGATCAAAAGGAAATTGACTTTATTATTCCTGTAATAAAAATGTTTAAGACTTCTTTGATTTGTTCTCATTAGTGAAACATGGAGCGAATGTCTTAACAGTAGATATATAGGGTAAACAATAAGTCCCTGAAATTTCTTGGTTAACAATTTGATGCTCTGTAGTGTAACTAAATCTTTGCGTAGAAATTAGCTAATATACAATTAATACTGTAAAAGTCATCAGGGAGCCGTAGCAATTGTAATAAAAATGAAAGAGCAAGATTAGCTACTTTAATCATTCCATCATTTAAGTTATATATTCGAATTAAACCTAGTTTCAAACGTTTCGGCCACAGGCCATCATCAGTGATAAGAATTTTGAAAAGTACAAATTAAAAGGTAAAAATAGACTATTTTACAATGACAAATCTAAAAACAAGCTATAAAATTAAGTTAATTGCAATTATCTATTTACTATGGCTAAAAGAAATGAACTAAGAGTGTTGTTTAAACCTGGCTTAAGTTTAAAAATGTACAAGGACTCTAAAATGCGCGTATCTGTGTGAAACTGTGGTTTTGCTAAGATTGAAAATTGATTGATGGAAATTGCATGATCGCACTCGTCAGAATGCTCTCGAACGGCGGAAAATGGGGGCTTTGATAATATTAACCCTGTTCTAAAGCCCCTACCAGAATGCTAGCAGTGCATACCGGTTTTTTATGGCTTCTTTTGATGTAGAATCATTATTTACTAACATACCTCTGCATGAGACTATTGCAATTTGTCTGGGAAAACTGTTCCTAAATTCCACAACAAAAATCATAGCCCTCTCCCGAGAGCTTTTCAAAACTTTTAGAATTATCAGGGCTCAATCAATTTTTTGGTGTTTGATTCAAAATATGATGAACAGACAGAAGGTATTGGCTATGGGCCTGCCTTTGGGCTCGACTTTTGCCAATATATTTATGTGTGAAAATGAAGTTCAGTGGCTGTCGACCTGCCCCGAGTCTTTTAAGCCTGTGTTTTATAGATGTTACATAAATGATACGTTCCTGCTCTTTCGTGAATCATCTCAAGCCCAATTGTTCTTGGATTATTTAAAAAAAAATGTGAAAATACAATATAAAATTTACCATGGAAATAGAACAAGATCAAAAAATTTCATTTTTAGAGTGCCTAATTAATAAATCAAATAAATTCTAGTATACTGTTTATGGGAAAAGAGTTTTCAGGACTTGGCTCAAGTTTTTACAGCTTTTGTCCGTGGTCTTTTAAGATTAATAGTGTCACAACGTTGATATCCCGTGCCTTTAAAATATGAACCAACTTTCATTTCTTACATCAAGAATTTGATTTATTAAGATCTTTTTTTAAAAACAATGGCTACTCCGTGAGTTGCATAGATTAAAAAATACGGTTATTCCTCGATAGATTCTATGACAACGGATCTGAAGTTGTCAACATCGACCCCGCCCATATGACTGCATATGTATCTCTTCCTTACTTTGGTGCGCAGTCTGAGAAGTTACAGAAAGAATTGGCTGGTGTGTTTTGAAAGTTTTTTCTGATGTGAATTTTAAAATTGTATTGGTGAAAAACTTTAGAATATCGTCGTTTTTGAACTATGAAGATAAGCTTCCTGCCGGAATGGAAGCTACTCTTGTTTATAAGTTTAGTTGTGCACGTTGTGCATCAGAGTACATTGGATATGCATCCCGTAGTCTTCGCACTCGAGTTTGCGAGCATTCTGGTAGGAGCTTTAGAACAGGGTCAATTTTATCAAAGCCCCCATTTTTCCCCTTTTGATAGCATTCTGACGAGTGCGATAATGCAATTTCCATCAATCAATTTTCAATCTTAGCAAAACCACGATTTCACGCAGATACGCGCATTTTAGAGTCCATGTACATTTTTTAAACTTAAACAGGGTTTAAAAAACACTCTTAGTTCATTTCCTTTAGCCATAGTAAATAGATAATTACAGTTAACGTAATTTTATACCTTGTTTTTAGATTTATCATTGTAAAATAGTCTATTTTTACCTTTTACTTTGTACGTTTCAGAATTCTTATCACTGATGATGGCCTGTGGCCTAAACGTTTGAAATTAAGTTTTAGTCGAATATATACCTTGAATGATGAAATGATTAAAGTAGCTTATCTTGCTCTTTCATTTTTATTACACTTAATACTGTTCCTGTGACCATTTCAAATTTATTTCTGTTTTTCTGATTTGCTCCAAGAAAATGGGCAATCATAAATCTTTTACGGAACTCCATCACGCCCTATTATAATATAAAATCCGAATATAAAGAAGTTAGTGGTTTTTTGGGTGAGTAGGAGGGGAGCGTGAAAACACGTCAGCTAATACAAACGGCTTCTGTCACAGCATTTTAGAAATATTTAAAATCTAGCACTAACACCAAATTTAACTACTCCCTACAATGATTGAACGAAGTTTGCACTTTTATAAACCTTGAATTCAACGAATATATTAAAACCTATCAAACACATCGAATCACTTTAGAAATTATCACACGCTTTAAGTTAACCATGAAGGACCAGTAAAATGAACGTTCAAAATCTATCCGAATTATTGCCTTTTTTCCTGCGTACTCTTCTGTGGAATGTTATAAAGTGTGGAAACTCGAGCGCGTACCGACTGCAACATGCGACATATATATGCTTACTGCACACGCACGTGCTTCGCTGCATCGAATATTATCATGCTATCTGAAATGATCATATCAACTGTCACTCATCTGATGAGTAAATTCAATGTGTTTGGAACTATTGAGGTTCGTCCCCGAGATGGATAGTCTGAATAAGTTTCTTCAGAGGGCATGGGAGAAAATACCACAATAATTATAAAGAAAAACGTCGAGCCTCTGTAAGAGGCTTCGGAAGAAAAATTCATTAACAACGCAATCCGTTCTGAGGGAAGGGGCATTGAAAAATAATGTTACCAGTTATTTTTCTTAAAATTATAACTAAAAATTTTCGTTGTGTTTTCATTTTCTTGTTTTTTAATGAATTTGGCTGCAGTTTTATAGTCCGAGGGCACTGTGCGCACCCTGTCTACACACATTAATAATGATGTTGGTTCTGATTTCATTAGAATGTCTATCTGATTCTTATAATTCCGATTGTCTCATTCTAATCTCACAAGAGATGAGAAGAAATGCCTAATCCTGGATGGAAGATATTTCACAATGCTTTACATGTCATGGTTTCTAATTAGTCATGTAGCAAAATATTTATTCAATTTTTAAATTTTGCATTAAGGTCAACGTTAGTCTTATAGTTGACTGAGCACACAAAGTGGTGGACTCTATGATTATTCAATATAATAGCAGAGATAAATGAAGTAAGTACGCTCATTGCAACCGGCACAAGGATCTCGAAATTTAATAAATGATCATCGCATAAATGCTTCATTTCATCGACGCTTGAAGTCTCCTGAATACTTGCACAACATATTGATGTACGATTGAACTTAATGCGTAGTTATAGTATGTTTATGTACGAGTTTATCGTAAACAATTTACTGTCTGTAATTCATTTGTGAACCAAGATTGTAGTTCGCTCATTTTAAAAAGAACATAAATAAAAAATGCATTTATGAACAAGGCAGTAGCTTACACAGGACAATTTAGTACACTGCTACGACAATTAATTACCAGTGCAGCCAACCGGCAAGCGTACTGTAAGGCTCTTATAATGGGCCAGGAGAGAAATGACTGTTTAGCTTCAGAGACAAAAAGGCATTCAAAATAGGGAATTTATGCCGAAGCAACTAGTCTTCAAGTGCGTTTCACTTCATTAATGAGAAGACATTTAGACCTGAAGCCTAAATCCTTTGAAAATTACTAGCACACTTCTGCGGTAGAAATGACCGCGTGTTTCTTTACTTCATCCGCGGAAATAGTTTTTAAACGAACAGTTTTCGTGTCAATCAAGAAAAGTAAATTATAGTTGAAAAAGTAGTTCGCAGTTCAGTATGTTGTGTTGAGCTATGCAGCATTAATGCTGGGAGTAAAAGAACGGACAGACTTACCAAGTGAGCAGGTCAGCAAGTAAACAAGCAACCAACATTATTTTAATCAGGGGAGGTTCGATATCTTTAAAGGCTTTTTATCCAAGGAATTGAAAATGAGAAATAACTGTTGTTACTACAAAACCCATCGATCCTGACGCACTTGTGATCTTTGAAAATTCTTACGTATGCTGGAAAAAACGCAAAACTGCAGAGAACTTATGTTCACGTTTGAAAATTTAGATTCGAGTTAATATACGCCACTGAAAATATACGTCGATGACATTCAAATTCATCAGAGGTCATTCCCAATTCATTTTAAGTGCTCGTTGTGAGTGGGGTTAAAGAGGGAATTTTATCAATGGACGAGTGCAATAATCTAATGGTGAGGTTTTTAAGGCAGTCATACCTCTTGTCTGAATGGATTTCAAATTTATTTCCCACTGCATGCTAATCAACGGGAATTTGTTGGTTTGCTTTGTTAAAATGAGTTATATTATTTCCATACGTTGTAAAATTTTCCAATTAACAAATCAAGAACAGTGCTATAATATTTAACCTGACCACATATAACAAAGGTTTTTAATTTGAAACACTAGAAACAGTGAAAAATAAATATCCGTCTTTTCTATACATCGTAATCACAGTACGCCCTACAACAGTAATGGCTGAAAGGTAAATTCAAATATATAGCTATATATATTATGACATTCGTTTCTATGACCAGTCTTTTTGGGAAATATTCATTGAACAATGACATCTGTTTTCATCTGCCTTGGACCTATTGCTACTGACTTTAATTTTTTTGACTTTTCTTCCTTTGTTTTGAAGGATGCAAAGGCCAGTCAAATCTATCGACATTATGAGAATTCAACGCAATTTTTAGTAGTCTTGATAAACGTGTGTTTTTTTTACCTTTGCCATCTTAATTTATGTCGGAATGACTGGTTATTTTTGACCACGGGAAAATTCCCATTGTTTTGTCGCACGTTATACGGAATTGATTGCCAGACAGCAGCGTTACCTGCACACTTCTTGGAAAAATTGCCAAAATTTCAATCGTCTCTTTTCACTGACAGAAACTGATGTTAGCTTACGAAAACCGATGATAGGGCAAAGAAAATGAGCGACTGCATCGGCGAATACAGCACCTCACGCAAAGGATCTGCCAAAATTCTGTCTTATGTCAATTCTTGCTCTATCTTTCACAGTGTATCACAGACCAACCGTTTCTGCCGTGTCGAATACGTCGCAAGAGATGCAAATGTTTGGCACTGCCGGAACTGTTCGCGAGCATTTGAGGTCCATTTATCAGTAAGTAAAAAGCGGTTATACTCGTACATCAGCTACACAGAGTAGCACTTAATGTAACAGGTCCTGTAAAAGTTTCTTAACTTCTACTGTCTAAGTTTTTGCGCCTATTACTGCCACTAGACTTACACTGACGTTTGGTTGTAATCAACTTAAGAATGAGGAAAGAACCGTGAACAGTGCCAATGAACTTCAAATTGCTCCTCACAGTTCGAATTCGATGAGCAAAGAAACATGAGAGCTTATAATAGAAAATGATTTGGAAATCCATCTGCATGGTGAAAAGTCAAGCCTGCTCAAGAGCTAATTTACTGTATTGTTAATCTCAAGTGACTCATAAAAAAATCAAAATGAAACTTGTTTGGAAATATTCGCGTCCCACTTCCATTGAGGAAGTCAGGAGTCAGTTTCCACGGCTCTGACATCTCAGACAAGGGATGTGTAACTCAGACCTGAGCGGAAGGATGCAAATGTGTTCAGTGATTTTGTTGGCGTGTCAAGGAAACATTTTGGACATCAATCCATTCACGAGGAAACATTCGCACATAAACAGAGAAGAAGCAGTTTTGTATTTCAGTGTTTCGTCACCCACCAAGGCCGCTATGAATTCATGGTCCTTTGTTCGTTTCACTTCTGATCTCTTCCCTCCGTGACACCATCGAGTTAAGAGTTGATTGATCCAGTCATTATTAGGAATATTCAGAATATAATTCCTAATTTTAAGTGCAGAATAAAACTTTCTGGGCAGCGCTATGAACATGGAAGAACACGTTAGTTATAAGCTTCGAGTATGCAATTTTCCCAACAGTTACGGAGCTTCCATGTTTCAGAAATTCTCTCCTTGATTACTCGTAAAATAATAAATACAATTATCCTCGACTGACAAACCAAGGAACAAAATATTATGTTCGAAGCATGTTTCCAGATTGACATGCTACCTTTTATAGCCTCACCAGTCTAACAAATTATGAGGCATTTCATGCAGATTTCTTGTAAGACATATCGATTATAATATAATCCCAATTACAAGACAATTTGGACGAAAGGCGTTTCAGACAGATTAATCAAACCTCATGATGGATTCTAAAAATCTCTGAAATATCTTGCTTTGGGAGTGCAAAAACATTCTTTGATTAATGCATTTTTACTTATCTGAGTGCATTTATTTCTTGTTTCCTTGTATTCGGTGGCTTGAATACACATGAAACCAAGCACCGAAAAATCCTCAATATTTTTAGCTCGGTGTGTCTTCAGAATTAGTGGTCAACTCGTTGGGTATATAGGAAGGAATTATACACGAAAGAGAGCGTGTAGTACAACTATCCCTAGAATACACGCAGCGTTGTTTCCCATTCCTAAAGCGCGCGTGAGTGACTGATGAACTTGCTATTTGACAAAACACAGAACGGGTTACGTTCTAGTTATTATTTGCAACCATTTATCCAAACGACGAAACCTTTTCTCATGTACTAGACCAAGCCTCGCCGTTTGAAATCATTTATCAACATACTTTTCCTTGACCCTTAACACTTGGATGTGTTACTTTAAATGCTATGACTTAAGACTTGGAAAAGATGAGAATAAAAGAGGGAAATGTCTGTAAAAGCGTCAATTGAAAACCACGTCAATGAAGGTGGATATCAGGGGCTGAGTATAATACAAGTTATCGGTAAGTTCAGTTTTCAGTGTTCATTAATAACGAATATTTTAGTTTAGTCCGGAGCTTTTTTTCTTGATTCATTTTGACGTATGTAAATAAGCATCTCGAACAAATAATGATGTCCCGCGTAAGTCATAACAGCATGGAATAATTAAATCATTAGTGTGTGATGATGCATGGTCTTCCTGAACGAGTTTCGTTGACGGGAAATTACTGGTAGTCGGAGGTAAATATCGTAAATCTCTTGTAAAATATTACGATCAAGTCGAAGCGAATTACAGTCATTAATACCCACCCATTCTGAGCTTCCAATTGTGCTGGGAAGGCGTACACGGTATAGATTCGATACCTATACAATTAAACCAGTACGCCAATAATTTGAAATCAGCCTCTGTATGGTAGAGCTGTCTTGTACCTCATGGTCTCTTTTTCCTACAATTCTTGGCGAGACGAGAGAAAATGAAAGTCGTCCCAGCGAGACTAAGCCAACTCCTACATTCTTACGAGCTACAGCGCAGCATGAGTGCTACATCGCAAAATCTGAGTCTATTAGTGACGTCGCAAGAGTAAGCCAACGCAAGTCTATAACGTTATAAAAACAAACTAGATGACGTCTCAAATTTGCTGCTATGTAGAATGAGTAAACCAGCGAAAATCGGTGATGTGCTGTGGCATGGCAGGGATGAACCAACACAAACTGTGACGTGCTGTGACGTGACGAGAGTAATTCAGTGTACTATAATGAAGCGCGAATAAACCGGCGGAAATCTGTAACGAGCTGTAACGCAGCATGAGAGAACCAGCGCAAATCTGCGATGTACTTTGGCTTAACAACAGTAAAACCACCGTAAACAGCCTAAGCCTTGCACCACATGCATACCAAACTTGGTTCATTTGCTCAGAAATACCGTGCCCCGAGTCTTTAAGCCCGTGTTTCATAGACTTCACATAGATGAAACGTTTCTGCTCTTTCGTGAACCATCTCAGGCCCTATTGTTCTTGCATTATTTAAATGAAAAACATGGATGTATAAAATTTGCTATGGAAATAGAACGAGACCGAAAAATTTCCTTCTTTGGCCGGGCGACTTATAAATTAGAAAAATTCGAGTGTACAGTCTATTGAAGAAAGAGATTTTCAGGGCTAGACCTAAGATTTTACAGCTTATGTCCGTGGTCTTTTATGACTAACAGTGTTACAACGTTGAAATCCAGCTGGGTTTTTTAGAAATACTTTTCTTACGTTTATTTTTAAATTGTATATATGAATAACTCTAGAATATCATCGTTTATAATTATACAAAAGAGCTTAAGGTCGGCATGTTAGCTACTCTTATTTTTAAGTTTAGTTGCGCACGTTGTACATTAGAGTACTACTTTTCGCTCTCGAGTTGGTGAGTATTTTGGTAAAAGCTTCAGAACAGGTGCAATTTTGTCACAGCCCCCATTCCGCCGATGGAGAACATTCTGACGACTGCAATTACATAGTTTCAGTTATCAATTTTCGGTCGTGGCAAAACCACAGTGTTAAACAGATATGCTCATTTTATAGTCCTTACACATTTTTCAACATGAGCCGGTTTTAAACAACGCTCTTAAATCATTTCCTCTAGCAATGGAAATAGATGATCACAATTAACATAATTTATAACTTGTTTTTTAGATTTCTCACTCTGATATAGTTTATTTTTACTTCGAACCTTTTCAGAATTCTTACCACTGATGATTGCCTGTGGCCGAAACACTTGAAAATAGGGTTTTATTAGAATATATTGAGAAGATTAGAGTAGCTTGTCCTGCTCTTTGATTACTGTGAGGTATGACTGTAGGATGGTTTTTTCAGCCAGAGAACCAAATATTTGGTTAAGCTTCTGCCTCCTCAAGCTGAAAAAAGCCCTCTCAAGTCTACATGACTGGGCAAGTGGCGTAATGAAATGTATTTTTTATTGAAAAGATAGAATATTTCATAGAAATATTTAAAATCTAGCACTAAAACCAAATTTAACTCTACACTACAATTGAACAAATTATGCACTTTAATAAACCTTAAATTCAACGAATATATCACAACCTATCAAACACTTTGAATCACTTTAGAAAGTATCACACGCTATAAAGTATACTATGAAGGACCAGTAAAAAGAATGTTCAAAATCTTAACTTTCCTCCAGCAATTTGAAAAACATTTAAATTAACCATACCCGGTCGATTGCGAGTGCGCCTTCCCAGCACAATTGGTGACACAAAATGGATGGGTTTTCGCCATCGTCTGTTTTCCCTTGAATTTTCATAGGTGCTGTTGAATGGTCAAACACTGGTTATTAATGACTGTTATTCGATAGGACTTGAAAGTAGTCTTTCACAAGAGATTTTAAGTGAGTGTTTTTTTCACATATGATGACTTGACGATGGGTATTAATTTTCCGCATGCCCCAACATTTGAGGTTTTATGTAATTGCCTTGAAAGATGCAGAACGAGTTTTGTTTTTTTGTGCGGCAAAACTATCTTTTTCCCTATGAAATGCCTTATAATTACATTGACTCTATTTTTGAGTCATAGTAGGTTCAAGGAAACGTTAAAAAATATAAATGTGATCTTATTAATGAAAAGGAACATGATCCAATTTGTGCCTTTACGTATATGTATAATATGTAAAATATGCAATAATATGACTTCTTTTTACATCGCAAATTGTCTGTACAACCTTCACATCAGAGAAAATTCATGTCAGGCTTCGAGTGCGCAAGAAAGATATTTACTTACCCACACGTAATAAATATGGTACATAACACACAAACGCGTGTGAATCGAACCAAACTCGTTAACACACCGATCGTACGATATTTAACTTTTACTTCATCTATTACGTAAATTTCTGGTAACCTTTTCACGCGTATCAGCTTATGCTTCACAATTCGTTACTTTTTCTAAAAAATATTTAATTTCAGTCAAATAAATTCAAACAAGAAAATGTTGAATAATATTATATAAAGGGAAGGTAAGGAAGCACGACCAATTGCCACCCAATACTGCCGAACGGCGAGTTCTAAGATTATTGTGGTGACGAAGACGCGATGAAGAACAGTCCTGGAAACTAGCAGAGGAGGTGAAGTGCGACGAGATGACCTTACGAGTGTCCCGTGTCACGGTGGTACTGATGGCCCTATTGTTCGACGGTCTCAGGTGCTGATCTTCCTTTGTGAGTCGGAGTGTCAATTTCTAAGTGTCTGTGAAGGCAGTGAGGAGATAGCCGAGACGTTTGACCGAGTGAAGGATGTTTGTTCATTGTTTCAATTGCGCTGCCTCCAGAAAACCCTCTTTGTTTTACATGTAAATATACTTAACACTACGCATTCAAATGTCATTCGAAATTGAAACATGTAAGCATAGATTCCTCATTGTATATTTTCTCTGACTTGCCAACTAATTTAATCTAATAATGTGAAAATCATTTGAAACTGAAGGAAAATTAAGAATAATTGTTTCGCTTCTCAATAAACATTAAGCATGATCAGTCTATGCTCAACACTCAATAAACTAATTTTCTGAGCATGTAATGGGCACCAAAGGAAAATGAAGAATAACTGTGCGGCTTCTTAATAAACATTAAGTATGATCAGCTCATGCTAAAAATGAGATAAACGATTATGTTTTAAGGAATTCCAACAAATAACTTTCATGAAATTTTGAATTCGAGCATTTGCATCGGTACTGAGCTGAAAAACTGGCCCGTCGTTATGTACTAAACTTAGTTGGTCCGAAAATATTACTTCGAATCCCCTTAGGAGGAATAGGATAGTCAATTGGCTTGATTAGTTTGGTTTTTCTATCTTATGATATGAGGACTGGTTCCCCCAGACTGTTCGGCTACCTCCGCTATCGATAGACCTTCTAGACTTTTATCATTAGTGCCCACTTGGCTTCCAGTTTTCGTGCCTTCTTTATTATCTTTTCATTGTCTTTTTATCCTCTTCCTTCCTCATTTACGGTTCATACGCACTGAAAATGCTTAGGGGGAACACACCTTGTGCATAAATCCCCTATTTTCATTAGTCCATACGTAATAATCCCTTTTCATTGTGATGTGAAAACATCTTGGCAATGAAAACAAAGCCTCACACTGACTCCTATACCATTATTATCTCATCGGACCAACGGGTAATTCGAAAAGAAGAACAAATAGATCCGGGTATCAATTGCTTAGAAATGAAGAATTTGGATCTCCCAGGGAATATAATTTCTCCCTGAAATTCCACTTTTTCTTTGCCTCTAATATCTATGAAAAATGTATTGATACATGACCAGAGACAGATGTGTCAGCGATTTTTTAAATTCCCAATTTCAGGCATGTCCTTTTCAAAATAGAGACTGACATCTGTCCATTATCTGAGGCTACTTTGAACATCTCGCTCTGAGCTTCAGCTGATAAGCGTAAAAATTCAATTTCTAATTTGACTAAGTTATACGAGTTGATTCAAAATTCTTCGAACAAACTTTTCTCTAAGGTTGCTACAGGTTAAATGAGCACAATTTACTCTATGGACGAGTATTCAGAAATTTTTAGTTTATTAGTTTAGAAATTTCCAAGATAAAAGCGAAAGTGTGGCATCGGGTCATTGATAAAATAGAATTTCGATTAGGTTTACCTTGTAGGAATGCAGGTTTTGAAGTAAGGTTAGGATAGTTACAATGTATGTTAGAAATTCCGCCCAGTCTGTTGCGACGCATGCGTAGAGGTTCTGCCGTAATGGTTGCCGAACCCATGGGGAGATACCATAGAGAAGTGTCAGCAATCTTTGAAAAGGCATCAATAATGCTGCCGATAAGTTTTTCTTCGGAAGGAACTGGTGTTAAGGTAAAAAGTAAAAGGTTAAGGGTTTCGTGCAGGATACCTGGATGACAGAAAGATTTATCCGCCTTTGACCTAGCCAGCGGTTTGAATACTGATAATCCAATAATTGGCGAACACCAATCAGAACATTTGCAGGCATACAATCGTGTTGTAACCCCATTCCTCTGCGAATCGACAAAAAAAAAACATCTTATCGCAACTTAATCAGTATTTCATCAAGAAACGCCTAATAATGGCGTCCAGTGGATCTGTCTGTCCGTAGGGCCGAAGATGTAGTTGTCAATAAATATAATTCCCGCCCACACAAAAACGGGGAATCTACCTGGGTAACTGCTTTCGCGTGTACTATGTGGATTGATGTGGGGTCACAAATGCAGATTATGCATGGCAAATATTTCCTCTCGAATTAATGCTGTTTCATCCGTAAAAAAAAGCTTTTTGATTTAAGATCGAGCTCTTGTACTAGATGTAAAAATCATGCGGCAATGTGAACTCGCCGAGGACAATCGACAACATTCACACTTTGAGCACCATGAATGGAAAATGGATGTTGAAGGTTGTAGAGCACGCGACACTCTGTAGCGAGACTCAAAGGAAAACAATTGCTGCAGCACATGGGCTTGCTGTTGGATCAGTATAGAAATATTGAAGTACTCGTCCTCCATCTCTGGGTCTAGCACTCTTTTAAGTAAGGCAGCATGCATCTGGTCTTGCAACTCGGAATGATCTGGTTTCACGTAGTGTCCCATGTATTGCACATAAATGCTTGATAGGCACATGTCTGCTAAGAAATCTCTCACTGAATATTCTCGCGGCCCTCTTGTAGATGTGCCGTTGTGCGTACCGTAAATTGAGCACATTTTGCCAGTTTATTATTCAGTAATTGGTCCACTATCATTCAAAGCAATATGCTTTAAAACGTTTGCTGAGTGTAAACTAAAGCCCAGAGAAGATTTGTACCTTTACAAAGGAGTGCAGTAGCCTGAAAACTAAGAATTTTGATGAGAAAGTGAACAATTTCATCAATTCATACTTGAAAATTTCAAGTCTCTGAAACCTTTGCAACAAAACATTTTTGAAACTTCCTCAATGAGGTAAATTACGCTTGTTCAACCTGCAAGAACCTTCGGGTAAAGTTTGGTTAACTCTTCAACCTCAACATGAGCCACTGGTAGCCACGTAAGGGATTTTCACACTGCTGCTGACCGACCGATAGTCAGAAACTCAATTTTGTTAAATACTTAATTAAAGCTAAATGAACTTCACGATTCAGTGAATGTTTGCTAGTATCAAAATTGCTTACTCCAAATTGCAAAATTGATTCCAAATTTAAGTTGAATATTGAGCTCACGGTTAACCAATTGCGGTCAAAGTGTTAAACCATTCTGAAACATCCTGTACAGACACATTTCAAATGATCCAGAAAAAGTGTCAGTTATTTAGCATTTATGAGTTCTTCAAAACTAAGTGATTACATGCTATCTTGTTCATCGCAGTAGTAGCGCTATTTCAAGTGTTCAAGTGTTTTCAACAAAAGACCTTTGGGTTTCATTGACGTTATTTTCAAAAAATCCTAAAAACATAAATCCTGAATTTTTGAACGTAGTGATCTTTAATTTCTTGAATATTAGCGCTTTTCGACATGACAGCACAACACGAGAATTCATGTTTAAAATAGTTTAACATAAAAGGAAGAGAAACTGATCTCAAAATATCCAAATGTATATGGAGGTCGTGCTTCACAAAAGTAAAATGTACAAACTTGCGTCAAGTTTATAAGATCTGATTCGGTTCACATTACGATATTTCACACTTTTACCCCTAATGTCCAATATTATATCCCACTACATCCGACTTCTGAATCAAATATTTTCAGGTTTTTAATAATTTGTATCTTTCAATTCCTAATTGCACGGCTGGCTGTGGCTGCACACAACTTGTACTACCCATAATCTAGACACTTCTTATACAGGATTGTTTCTCATGCGACGCTCCCAAACTCAAACATTTATTGAAATCCCTGATGACTTCAACCCCCATATTTTCCAATGGAATCTTACTGAGGAGCAATCAGAACTCATAATACATTCGTTAAACGTATTCTTTTGGACGCCTACTTTATCTTCCTTTCATTTCACCACCATTTCCGAAAAACATTATGCCATGCATCAGATAGCACTGATAGCACTGTTTTTTCAGCAGCACTGACTAGACTGGACAAAATTTATTTCTCTTTTCCCGTATTCACTTCAACAGCAGTTCATGGCACAACCGTACAGATACAATTCGTCATCCTTAATATCCGAAGTACTACGACATTGCCGAACCCAACGGTGGTGAAGTTTCGCGGCCGTCCCGATCTAAATCTGAACCAACATCGAGGGGAGCTGTAGCTGATGAAGGGCTCACGCTACTGAATGTTAATATTTTGTTTTTTTTCCGATAAAATACTCAATTTTTTTAAAGTAGGGTCTTTAGAATCGCTTGGGCTGTCAGACTATGGGAAATTTTTGTACTTAAATTATATGAGAAGCAATTTTTATGAATCCTATGTTGGAAAGGGCTTCTATTAAATAAAATTTATTAAAAGAAATCGCTCAAAATCTGGAAGTCTTAATGACTTTTCAGATGCTTCATGACAATATTTATGTTGAAAAGTTCGAAATTTGATAATTATAGCCAGATAAAAAACAATATCGTGACCCAGCCTTTAAATACTCATTGCAGCACTCCAGACAAACGCAAAGGCGACGATGTCCTGCTGAATCGACTCTTGTAAAACAGCATAGCCCTTTCACATCAAATAAATGACGTCTAAATAAATCTCTTCTGTCCAACTTAGTTTGTTACTTGATGCTGTAACAACCCACGTGAACCACAGTATTCAAGTCCTACAATCCTTGAGACAATAAAGTGACTAATAAGCAACTGTTTTGCACATGACCTTTGCGAAGACAAAGCCCCAAAGACCAATCTTCTTTATATGTACTGCAATATCTGACATTTTACTTATCGCTCGCATGCAAACCAACAACTTGTTTTATGTGAAACTTAGTTCCAAACATATTTATGAAGACTGTTTTCAAAGTTATCTCTTACACTGATTTAAAATACAAAATGTTTCTAGACTAATGATTGATTTCACTATTATAAGAATACTCTGTACTGTCTTCACTCACAGATTAATTGCTCTTAACGAGCACTTTCGTAAAAATTTTCCCAGTGCATGATTTTTTGGGAATATTTACTAAATTAAATTAAATGTGGTATTTTACCGGCGTAAACAGTTTACACACTCTCAGAAACGCTTTGGGTGATTGCGTTGTTTGAAATTCCCAAGATAATTTAATGCTGGGAAGTTACAGTCTGTGCGTAATAAAATTAGGAGCATAACGCTGTGTTTCTCAAGCGCTAAGAATACAATTAACTATTTTTGGCCCTTGAAATATTTTCCTACTCGTGCTCTACGTTCAATGTTCATCTATTCGCGGGTCACATGTTGGAACATTGGTATGAAATCTGTCTCGAGAATAACTCCAGTTCATTACAGCGGAGTTGAAATACATTTCATTATCCCAATCAAAAATAACTTCATACTAAATTGTTACCACGAAAAGATTTGTTCTCCTGGTTTTCAGATACAATAACAGTCACTACAACAAGCGGGATGCATTCAAGTCACCTTCGTAAATGATAACTTCAATTTACAGGTGTCAAATAATATTTAAATTTTTATCCCTTCCTTACAGGGTCTTTGCTGTATTTTACGGTCAGAGATTCTCAGACTTCATGCAAAAAAAGCATCCTTGATGTAAGGAAAATCTAAAGATTACTACGTACCTAACATTGTTCTAGCAATTCTTTCTTCACTCACTGTGTGTGTTTCAGCTGTCTTTCAAGTGTTTCACTTTTCCTCAATTATATTAACTTGTACATGTGTTTCAGTTGTCCTTCACTCTGCGTAGAAAGTGTTTTACTGCAGGTGTTCACTGATATTACAATAGAGGCTTTTAATGATAACGTAATAGTATATTTATTATTTTGGTGTTACTTCTGAGGATCAGGTGTCAAAATCAACGGTAGGTTTCGGGGTAACTGCTTATAACTAAACCCAATTATCTAAACTCTGAACAGTGCGACTCTCATCGCCACTAATCATTACGCGATTATTAAGCTTGTGCAGAATATTTTTGAAAACGTTTGTTTCTCTTTGTCTTCGTGCAACATTTTATTTCTGATCACAGAATTGTTCTTCGCTGTTTTCGAAGAACTACTAGGCTTATATTTCCATTCAATTAAAAGATTTCGAACAATGCTATTCGCTTTTCAAACGAGTCATTAACAAATCTTTTGAAGAATGAAATTGCAATGGGATGAAATTTAGCGCTCTGACTAATTCTGTGCTAAAAGAACAACTCCGAAAGGAGAAGATTTACACGTGCGCTCGTTAGTTCGTGTCACCTTACGCTCCATTCTGCCTTGTTCTGTTTTCTTCATTAGCTGATGTGAACGAGGAATGAAAATTTATAGAGCCCTTTTCCACAATGTGTCTCCCATTTAGAGATGATGGTACTTAGTTGCTTTCATAAGCAGAGATGAATGTAGGATGATAATTTATGAAGTAATTTCCCCCATTAGCAGATGTGAATGTCTAATGATAATTTAGAGAGCTCTGCCATCATGATGTGTCTCCCTATTAAAAATGATGGTAGTTTCCTTCATTGGCGGACGTGAATGTAGAATAATAATTCATGGCTTTCTGTTTTACTCATGCGCATAGCATTTAAAAACGCTGGCGCTTACAGCGTATGCCCTGATGTGAAATTTGAATGCATCAAAATATAGTTATGCGATTTGGAAGCTACAGTATGGTTATTAGTGAAGGGTTTCCATAAATAAATTCCGATATAAGGTAATTCCGAGAGGGAAACGAACATTCAATAAGTATAAATGTTTGATAATATTACTTTCAATATTTCAAGGATGCTTAAACATTTTCACGCATGATTCCCTTTAAATTCAGGATAAAAAGGAAAACCAACGTGGCTAAGAATATCATGATAAAAAACAAACGTTTCGGATTACAAAAAATCCATCTTCAGTGTTCTGAAATACAACAAATTGAAGTATTAAAACATTGTAACTAAAAATTAAAAAGACATGATAAAACAAAAAACTATACAAAATGTTAACAAACAATGGAAAGTTTCACCGCCGTATCACATTCGTTTATTGACGGACGGTTTTTTAAAATGTATATCGACTCTAAAATGCGGAGATCGGGTAAATTTGATGTTGAATACAAAATTTTAAAATTTTTATTTTTAAAAATTTGGTCTTTCTTCAAACAATGTTCTCTTATTGATGAGTTGGATGGTTTGGTCAGGTTACAGCCGGTGCGAAAGGTAGCTGAAAATACAACCTTAACTTCGGCACAGTGAGAATTCTCGGCTTTACAGTAAACTTTCTATTCAAAAATTTCCGTAACTCACTAGTAAAAATATTCTAAGGGTAATTATTCGAACAGAAATAACTTTGCAAATTTTGCACCGGCTGTAACCTGACCAAACCATCCAACTCATCAATAAGAGAACATTGTTTGAAGAAAGACCATATTTTTAAAAATACAAATTTTAAAATTTTGGATTCAACATCAAATTTATCCGATCTCCGCATTTTAGAGTCGATATACATTTTAAAAAACCGTCCGTCAATAAACGAATGTGATACGGCGGTGAAACTTTCCTTTGTTTGTTAACATTTTGTATAGTTTTTTGTTTTATCATGTCTTTTTAATCTTATTATCTTACATCCGGTTTATTCAGAAGATTTTTAGTTACAATGTTTTAATACTTCAATTTGTTGTATTTCAGAACACTGAAGATGGATTTTTTGTAATCCGAAACGTTTGTTTTTTATCATGATATTCTTAGCCACGTTGGTTTTCCTTTTTATCCTGAAAGTGAGATTTCCCAGAAATCAATCTATTTCATTTATTCCCTTAAAATTATTTTGATAATCACATCAAAACTACGTGAATAAAATAAGAACGTTTAAATCTTCTGCCGCAGGTGCAAGCTCGAAAACCTTTTTATAATTTTATCTGAAATCAAAAGTGATCTTTGTGTATTCTGTCGTGTTATTACTAAAGACCAACTAAAAACTATAAAAGCTGGTGCTTCACAATTAAGGGGTCACTTACGAACAAGATAGAAAGACTACGGCGAGACAAGCAGGCGAGGCTGGAGGAGAGAAGGAAACACTGTAAACGAGCAAATGTCGCACTAAGAAGTTACTGATATCCTGAGTTAAATCTGAACATTGTTTTTCACATAAAAGAAATGAAGTATGAGTAAAAGTCATATTGAACGTAATAAATTTACCGAATTCATTATCGTCCAGTCATCACCATCGTCCACTAAGTTGTTACTCATGAATAAGACAGAGTATCCTAGGTAAGCACGGGATTATTGTAAAAAATTTCGATTATTCAACGCTTGCATTCACTGTGCATGTACGGTATTCACTGTACAAGATACATGTACAGTTTACGAGATACATGTACGGTATAAAAGATACATGTTCGGTGTACAAGACATGTGCGTTATACAAGATACATGTACGGAATATAAAAGGACTTTCGAGATTACTTTCGAAAAGGATTGATTAGGTTGGAAATCCAGCAAGAATCCAACTGAAATTTGGTAATTATTAAATGCTGACAGCATTAAACTGATATCGATTCGAACACTTGCGTTTCACCAATACAAGAATGAAGAAAAGTTGAAAAAAATCAGCTTACTATCTGCCATGGCATTCATTCCACATGTTATTGAAGGAAAACTCAATTTTATTAACGTAGAGCTTTTTCTGCTTGCTTCTCTAATCATGTGCTTAAGACATTTAACTTTCCATTGCAAGACGGATAATATTTCTGATCTTTTGCGGTTGGGTTTCATGAGTAACTTCGATCCATTGAAAGTAAATCTTTTGAAATATTTTCTGTAATCGGCAAATTTTTTAGAATACTTGATGAAATAATACCGCTGAATTTCTAGGGCTGATATGACAGTGAAGAAAAGCAAGTAGAGTGATTCTGAAAAATGTAGACCAAGATCATCGAAATTTGAATCAAACACTGTTAACTTATTTATCAAAATGCATTTCTGACCTAATCTCCTAAGCAGTACTCATGTTCTGGAGCAAGAGAAAGGCCCGAGGGTATTTAATGCAACTACCCCATTGTCCCCCGACTCACTCGGTGTGCGCAATCGTCGGTGGCACACTAGAGCTGCGCAACAGGTTCGCAACTCGAGCGTTTCAGCTATCACAGCGGCAACTCACCAACCAGGTTACCAAAGTGCGTACTTCGGTTGCGCTCCTTAACGTGGGTGACTGCGACCGGAATTCTCTGTGACCCTCACGAACTGAGTGGATTGAGCTCACATACTGAAATGCGTCTGTGGAATCTTTCAATTCAGACTTGACATGATAGACGGTTGTTTATAGCAAAAATGTTGTGCCTCACTAGTATACTAACGCATGCCATGAGTTATAATCAGTGTTACTGCTGCTTATTATCTCCTGATGGTAAACCAAACATAGGGAACGATTTAAAATTCTACCAGAATGACTTGTAACAAAACTGAGATGAGGGTGATAAATCGGTACATAAAGCACGGTACGTAGCGCGTACGAAATGAAGTATTAAGTTGCTGGTTCTGAAACCAAGACATGAGTTGTAAATATTTTTTACACTCTATGAATAATGGATTTTTCTATTATTCGTAACACATAGTTATTTTACGATATACTGGCTTCTAATGATAAATTTTTGATATAAAATTAAACTGTCAATTTATGTTTCCCTTATTTCTTATTATTTTGTGCTTCCTGTAATGATGCCCTGCTCATAAATTGGAGCTTTAAGTATAAACTATACTTGCAATATTTCGTCTTAATTTCCTTGTAAACACTCAATAAAAGGATCCGATATAGCAGTAGGCTTAACTTGTATTTCCTAGAGCCAAAGAAACTATTTACGTAAAATGAAACGAAAAAGTTCTGCTGATACGTTATCTTATAATCCAAAAAATTTGTAAATTACAATATTTCACTAGTCAAATTTTGAAGACGTTTTATTTTGGGCAAATTTTGGCCATCGGATTGGCTAAAATGCTCGTTCGTTTTTTGAATGTCATCTTTCTGATCTTATAAAGATCGTTTTATAATCTTTTTCACTAAATCCTGTATTCGGTACGGCGAACATGTTTACGTCAGTATGTAATAAGTGTTCAAGTAGAGAATGTCTTACATTTTGCTTGCTTTCGAGCCCTTGAAATAGCGAACCAAGCAGAGCACTACCGACGTTTGTTCTTTTTTATTTCAGAAAAGAAAGCGACAAAGACTTTCAGAAATACACGTCATGTATATGGGGTAGTTTCTGTTGCTCTCTTTCCTTTACTGAAATAAAATAGCATTAGATGTGGGTAGTGCTCCGCTGAGTCCACCATTTCAAGGGCTCGAATGCAAGCCCAATATCAGAACTTTCCCCTAGGAGACTCATTACACCCTGACGTAAATTAACAAGCTCGCTGTCCCGAATCCAGAATTTAGAGAATAAGTATAAAAAAAGACCTTTAGAAGGTCGGAAAGATTACATTAAAAAACGAACGCACTTTTTGGCCAACCCAATACTTGCAAAACAACATTGAAAGTTTTCACGCTTTTACTTTCGCTTTCATTGACCAATAAAAAGGCCTTGAAATATTATGTTAACGGAATTTTTACTATCTCTCTTGAAGTTTATATTAAAGAGAATCCCAACTATCTTTTTTTTTTCCTACGAAACGGTTATGTTCAAATTTTTACATTTCATTCGATAACATTTCACCACAGAGGCAGATCCATTACTTCTATCATTAAAGAGGAAGCATCCAGCGTAGCATAGGCTGCGCCAACTCTTGCTTCATTCTAGCAGTCAATATCGCCTCCTGTTTTAACGATCACCTTGTTATTAACGTGTCCTCGCTTGCTAAAGTCCTCGGCTAAGTCACGACGCCGTGCGCTTCACTAACTCTTCCTTAACAAGCTCAGCCTCAAAAATGTGACACGGAGCCCTCGTCGTGATCGCAGCGCTGCTATAACCCGCAATTTTACCTCACGGCAATGTCACGCTTCCGCGCTGCTTATTTTGCGCCACCTCGGGTGACAATCTCACCTCACCGACTCTCAGATCATGCCGACAATTTATTTCAATCTCACGTGGATAAGTTTGAAAGATTTCAATAATCTCAGATAGCCAGGAAAAAAACTGAAAACCTTGAGACGAGTAAGGCCTGAATCATCACGTACATTGCTCTTTTCAATTTTGAAATGGGTATTCTCTTCAAGCTAAAATCTTGATGGATTCATTTTTAAATATTGCTCGCTCAGTGAACAAGAAATCACTGGCTGGTCGGTTGATGAGCGAGTCGATTTGAAGCAATCTTGGCTAGCTCTGCGTTTCCAATGGTAAATATAATAAAATAAACAGAGTGCAGAGGTCTTGCTTATCCAGTACAATTCGCAAGCCAGATTTTGGTGCTCGGAGAGCGAAGAAGCTTCATCTGTGGTTTAAATGAGCACGGTTTTAATTTTTATCAAAAGATGTCCTGTGAACATCAAGTGCAGAAATTCATCGATATAATCTGCTCCTTAAGAATATAAAAACAATCTTTAGAAGGTCAGAAATTAGACATTCAAAAAACGAAAAAACTTTTTGGCCAACCCAAAACAAACTCACTTTTGGCCCACAAAGTGGTCGTGAGAGGATGTGTGTGCGCGTTGAAAGTTGTCCGAGATTTACCTAACCGATATAGTTTTCTTTAGCCCAAGCTGTGAAGGTACAATAGATTTACGAATCAAATAGAGTAAAAGAATGAAAACTCTGAACTGTAAAAATACAGCGGCTACATTTGAAGAATTTTTCCCAATAGATAAGTGCTTCCTTGAACCAAAGAGAAAGTGCCCAGAACACATAGAGGAGTGCAACATGATCTCAGTCTTTGTATTCTATATGGAAAATTCGGGTCCAAAGACGTAAGACGTAAGTCTACCTCCTACAAGTTCTCTGTCATGTCACGAAAAGCAGCATTCCCTGTCAATGTAATAAAATTATACACAATTAATAATTAATAGCTTAATGAAAAGGCCAAGGGAAATCTGTAAGCAGAATTGATGCAAATCTGTCACTAGTGATAATGCTCATTGTCGAAATTTTCCTAAGTAAAGCGCTAATGTTATTAGCTTTATTTCGATTTGGCCATCGAGCTTGAGACTGAAAATTAGCCAAGTTCGCTCGACAGGAAATACGCACCCAGAGCAATACCAACTTATACATACTCGTATTCTGCCCTTAAGATAAAGTTTACGCATCATTGCTCCGGAGCGAAACCACTCATCCACCAAAAATTAGGAGTGAAGAAAGAGCCGAAATTGTACGGTGGTTGAAGAAAAGCATCTCAACGGACTGAGGAACTCTAGAATTTCTGCTCGTGAAAACGTTATTTATAACTCATTCGCCAGCAGCGCCCTCACTGAACTCCCGGCGCGAGCCCTACGCCACGAACGCTCGGGATCAGGGTTGAATTATTTCAATGAAACTCACGATCGAATCGCTAGATTTTATGCGAAATGTGTACGTTTTCAGTTGGAAAACTGGCATTATGCCCTATGTTTATTCCCTTATCAGTCTGACGTCAAGGCGAATATTGACAGTTGTTTAAACCCAACAGAGTGTCGGGACAGCATATGAAGGACAGGCATGAAAAGAACAAGGTCGTAAATGAATTGTCTGCTTGAGACACCGGCTGTCTTCAAGAAAAATGAATCAGCTCCAAGGATGTTATTTTTAGGATCATGAATCTTTTCTGTCACTTATTTTAACTCATGATTTCTAGAAAATCCAAAAAAAATTTCAATTGACGCTGGTACTCCTCGATGACGTAATAACGAAAAATTTTTTAATACCAGCAAATGTAATCGCATTTCTGTTGAAGTTATGAAATAAAATACAAACGCATTTCTGAATAAATTTAACAAAGAACAAAATTATCATCGGGCTTGAATTTGAGGTAGCAACAATGCCAATCGAAATATACAGTTGACACAGGTGATTCGAAGACAGGAACGCACAGAAACCACAACACTCAGTTCTAGAAAGTGAGTTCATTTTAAACTTAAATTCATTCCTTGGAAATTTCATAATTCTATTCAGAGGTTCGAAAATCTTCGAATGTGAAGCTCAATATTAGTGTTTTGAATTGCAGTTCTTTTGTCTTCTCTGCATGTGATGCGAGAATAAAACATCACGCTATGGACGGAAAAAAGTGCTTCAATTCTAACATAATGATATTTTCAGCGTATTAAAAAATTTCTTTTTTGGCGATTGCCGAAAATGGAAAGGCAGAAAAAGTGGAAAGGGAAGCACACATGGTTTTTGAGATTTCATTTTATTCTCCCTCTCCCTCCGCTTAGCATGAGAAGCAGAAATATAACTGAATACGCTTTTGTAATTATGGACCGAACAATGAAGAATTTTCCAAAAGAGAAGACGTGAATGAGACACTTTGCTCATGGAGGATGTCATTTAGCCGGTGCAAGGCTATAGTATGTCGTCTCAGTGTCCTGCTTAAAGTCTTTCTATTTTATATTTTAAAGTAACAACAGATCTGTAGGGGCCACTGAGACCACAAGTTTTTCATAAATGTTTTCCATAGCTTCAAATTTTGTTCGCAACTCATGAAGCGAACATTGGAGAATAAGTAAGTTTAATGAAATGTCTACTCCCAATGATGATAACTTTGAAATAACTGTAGATGAGACGCAATCTCACACTATCATTTTTGAAAAATGCTCCCTAATAACATGCTGCCTCAGGCGTAAGGATTATTAGCGTAACTCGAAAGGATTAAAAAAACGTTCGAAAGATTGAAACTTTGAAAAAGAACATGAATTGAAATTCTGCAAGAATTTGCAGCAAATATTAAACCACTATTACTCACAAAGACTGTTATCTGTCAAAGAAATGACTGATCGGCTAAGCCCAATGACAACATCTTTGCTGCCCATTCTGTGCCACAATAGTGTGTGCCCTTAGCGTTTGTTAAGGGGATCTACTACGCTTGACTTGACCTAATGGTTCAAATCTCACTGCACACTTTTCTATTGCACCTAGGGGAACGAAAATGCATACAGATATGTGAAATACAATTCCAAACACATTTGTTTCCAATAAAATTTTCGGTTTTCGCAATGAAAAAAAATTATTTGAAAGTTTGTATACATTAGCACAAAACTCTACTCCTTCTACAATTTTCAACGTAGAAGCTTGATTTTGGTTTCATTCGATGCGGAAAGACTCCGGCACATCAAAAATGAAGCATTTTTTGAATTTGAAGAAAAAAATTTTCGTGATTTTGAATGTTTATCGGAAATTTTAATATTACCTGATTTTCAAAATTTATAGTCTTCGCATTTTCATTGGAACTAGATACACGAAAATGCATAACGATATGTAAAATTGAAGTCTGAACACATTTGCTTCTATAAAATTTTTCGATTGTCGCAATAGAAAAAAAGTTATTGTGCGAACATACAAAATTACATATATTACCTCAAAATGCTACTCCTTCCACAATTTTCAACTTAGAAGCTTGATCTTGGTCTCATTCGACGCGGAAAGACAATGGAAACGAACAACGTAGAGTATTGGAATTTCATTCGAATTCCAAATTTGATTTCATGATGAAAAATCTGGTAATTTTTTTAAAAAAATTTTTTTACTAAAAATGTCATAAAATTTTCCCACATCGAAATTCAAAAAAACACTTCATTTTCGTGGTGCCAGAGTCCTTCTGGGTAGAATGAGACCAAAATCACGCTACTAAGTTGATAATTGTAGAAGAAGTAGGATTTTGAGGTAATTTATTGACTTTGGATGTTCGCACAAAGACTTTTTTCATTTTGCGAAAATCGAAAAATTTTATAGCAGCAAATGTGTTCAGAATTAAATTTATACATCTGTATGCATTTTCGTTACTCTAGCTGCAATCGAAAGGTGTACAGTGAATTTTGAAAAATTAGGTAAAAAGGTGATTTCAGGGTAGTAGATCCGCTTAAATTACAACATATCTCTAACTCACCAGCAAAAAAATTTTCTACCGGTAATAGTTTGATTGAGTATCCTTCCGATTTTCGAGGCTTCTAAGTTGGTGTCCAATCTTGATAAACGATTTGTTAATAAATGAACTGACATTCGCAGTCATTGTGTAAAATGTCGCAACATATTCAATAATTCATCCTATTTACTGGGAGTGGTGACGCGAAACCCAACCAACCAACGAAGTATACAAGCAACCAACTCTGTATTAAAAACGTGAGTATTTTCTGCCTATGGTGCCAAAAAAGCTTTTTGCGCTGACTGAACAATGGAATCGATCAAATGGATGCATGTTTGATTCCATTACATGTTTATGAAATCTTCACGCTAATATCTCGTGAAAAAAATGAAAGATTCGACTCAATCTCCCTTGACTGTCGAAAAAAATTTTCAAACGTGATGTTGGGTAAATGCGTGTAACATCATTGTGTAACTAACTCTCTGTAGTTTATCGTTATTTTCAATTGCAAATTTTTGCAACTTCGATTCTTTTGCGTGAGTGAAATTAACTCCAAAAATTTTCTTTTAATTTCATTCCATGATTTCATTCCATTCAGAGCAAAAAGTTAGACACAACAAAGCTTTCACATGTTGTTTAATTGCTACTTTTATTTATCCGCTAATTAAAGAAATTATAGGTTTCTAAATTTTTTAACATAAGAACACCAAAAAGACAACACGCGATGAGGAGACGCTTCTGAGAGAGGACGAAAATCATAGTTTAATATTATTTTGAAATCGCTTAGATGATTTAGCCCACGATAGCATATTTCAAGAAGTATCATTCTGTCTTGGAAGACACATTCCCAAAATCGTGAGCTAACAGTAATGAGCCCGAATTCCTGCGAATGAGACCGTTCCAAAAATAAACCCATGGTTCCAAAAATGAGCCATAGTTCCATGGTTGAGCACATGATTTCAGGAATGAGCCCGTGGTTACAGGAATGAGCCCGTGGTAACAGGAATGAGCCCGTGGTAATAGGAATGAACCCGTGGTGACAGGAATGAGCCCGTGGTAACAGGAATGAACCCGTGGTAACAGGAATGAGGCCGTAGTTCTTGAAATAAGTCTGTAGTCCCGAGATTGAGGCTGTGGGGCAAAGAACAAGCGAATGGTTTCAGGAATTTATACAGAGCTGGCACGGCACTAACTCCTGGCACCATTCAGAATGCAGCAGGCAACTGAAAGTATCTGTCAATCTGAGACCTCTGTTCATGAAAGAGTTTCTTCAAAAATGTTGCGCGTAGTTTTCGGACGCCCATTTTCTTGACAAGTAGCACTTCTATGCGTAATCGTGAGTTTTAAGTCCTCACTTTTTTGAATTTGCTGAAAGTAGTCGCGTCTTATTGCTCGGCTATAGATACCATCAGTCGTAATAATTCTGAGATACGTAGCCCGATCATTTCCGAAAAATGTTAATCTTTCATTTCCGATAGGTCCTTGATTTTAGCACGTTCAGCATGTTTCCGCAGTCGTTAACTATTGGTTCGGTCAGGTTGTATGCAACATGATTGGGAAATCGACTCCACTGCTCGAATACATTCTATCCTTCCTAAGAAAAACGGAAAACAATTACACAAAAATATTTCACCTCCAATGATAAGTCAGTTTTAAGAAGATCCCATAACAGATGAAATATCATTCATTTGTACTGGTACGTGAATGAGCCATTTACCCAGAGGTACACCTATGACCCAACGCCCGGGGCACGCGGTGAAAGAGCGTGGCTGCTAGAAATTATCATACAAAAAACCGTACATGAAAGACTGAGCTAAGTTAATATCGGGTTACATTAGAGTAGTGGTTTCCATTGCGCGACTCGCGAGTCGCTGGTGGATTGTGATGACTCAATTCACGGCTCTCGAAAAATATGTTAATTAATTAATTACTGCATAATTTATATAAAATAAGCTAACTTGCAGTAGCTGCGGCTCTCTCAATTTATGCGCTTAACCGAAGTGGCTCTCTTGGAAAATTAGTGAATAACACTGCATTAGAGTGTCTGCAAATGTTAGTCATACTTCAGAATGGGTCACACGTTGCTCTAAATTTTGTTCTGTTACTCTCACATGAGAAATTCACATATGCTTCAGTAATTTTTGTGGTTGATAATGAAAACTACGGTAAAATTAGGAACTGAGCATTTTTTCCATTAGATTATCATGAGCCTGTCTCGACTGAGAGTAGAAAAATTGCTTCAAAGTAAATTTCCCCCAAAATTTGATTGAAGTTGTATTGAAATTTTATTAAAGTCAGTGCTAAATAACTCCAGAACTCCGTCGTACTCGGCCACTCCGGATTTCAAGTTTCCTTCCAATAATGCTCAATTCCAAATTGCGATGGAAGTGAAGCCGGACTGTTAAAAAAAGTTTACCTTCATTTTTAAATTTTGCAGTATCGTTTAAAAATCTAAATATAAATTGGTATGACAAAAATGTCACAGTTCCATTAAAATTACAAGATAATGTTGAATAGGTTTCATCTAAATGAACCAAAACTTAATTTATCTCATCATCCTATGCTCCCCAAACCTACCATGAACCTAAACGCCGTGTTTTAAGCAATTATGGATTCTTCCGAAGAGCCTCCATGGATGAATTTTGATTTTAGGTTTATAGTCATCCTTAGCGCAAA